>JZLH01S0548303.1:0-14045 GCA_001188425.1 Eucidaris tribuloides
TAAAAACATGTTTGTGCATAAACTTTGAGATTAAAAACGTTGAGGACAATAATAAGGGACAAGTTTAGCAAGAACGAACTTCAAATCATTCCTCCTAAATACCAACTAGGAACTATCTCGATGCACTTATTTCGAGTATAAACACATACATTAACTAAAAAGACATAATTCAAACATCCCTTGTTTTCAGAATGATGCCTGATATATGTTTTCGAGGTTTTATTAACTGTGGCCTGTAATAACTGAATATAATGCTTTGAGTAGAAACGATACTCTCATTTTTTGTACCGTTTTCGTTAGTACCGTTCTCATTGATCCTCTGTCACTCCAAGGTATTTCGTGAATCATGATAATGAATTCAGGAGTACACATCAGTAACCCACCTACGTTATGCACACAGCCGAACAATATATGAATACATGGCGTATTTGTGTATGTGTATTTTAATTTGTTGAAATCACAACAAAATATTCTTATTCTTCATATTTTATATACCTTTCAGTAAAACCGCCCTCACCAGCTGATTGTATAGTTACAACATATTCAGCACCACTGACGTCGGCCAATTGTGTATTAGGAGCTAGTGTGGCTGATGGAACACGTTGCTTTTTCATGTGCGCAACAGCTAGATACACCCTCGTTGGTTCTTCTTCCATTATTTGCAACTCTGGAACCTGGTCTGATACACTTCCAACTTGTCAAGGTAGACTATATATGGGTTGTATGTAATAACTTTTGTGCATAAACTTTAAGATGTAAAATGCTATTCAGTATAATAATATTGAAATATTAAATTGTATTGAACTGAATTGAATACAATTGAATATTGTCAACTTTGAAGTTGTAAAGGGAAGATGAGAGAATGATCTAAGAAACGTTTTGTGCATAAACTTTAAGATGCAAAATGTTGACAAAAATAGGGGATAAATTAAACATCAAAAAAATCAATTCAGTTCTCCTAAATAACAACTAAATAACACTCAATTATCTTGATACACATACATTAACTAAAAAACATAATTCAAACATCCCTTGTTTTCAGAATGGTACGTTTTCGAGATTTTATTAGCTGTTGCTTCTAATAACTGAATATAATGCTTTGAGTAGAAACGATACTTTCATTTTTTTAGTACCGTTCTCATTGATCCTCTGTCACTCCAAAGTATTTCGTGAATCATGATAATGAATTCAGAATTACACATCAGTAACCCACCTACGCTATGCACACAGCCAAACAATACATGTGTATGAGTACATGGAGTATTTGTGTCTGTGTATTTTAATTTGTTGAAATCACAACAAAAAAATCCTTGAAATTGTATATACGTTTCAGTTGTACAGCCCTCACCAGGTCGTTGTATAGTTACAACATATTCACTACCACTGATGTCAGGCAATTGTGAATCGGGAGCCAGTGTGGCTGATGGAACACGTTGCGCATTTACGTGCGCAACAGATAGATACAACCTCGTTGGCTCTTCTTCCATTATCTGCAACTCTGGAACCTGGTCTGATACACTTCCAACTTGTCAAGGTAAAGTATATGAATAGTGTATCATTAGTTATTATATGCATAGACTTTAAAATACAGAATGCTGAATGTAGATGTATGTAGGGGACAAGTGTAACATTTATTCACTTTAAAGGAACGTATCAATACCGTACAGCAGTCATAGAACTTCTACAGAAACGTCAGTGTAAAAAAAACTAATTATATCACGTGAATATGTCACAAAAATGTATTCTTTCTTCAGTGTGGAAAATATTTACAGTAGATGAAAATTATAATCATGTGATAGTGCCTGTATAGTTCAACCACATTAACGTGTAATTGCACATTTGCCAAACTCGGGTATTTTCTAATTTTATGTTTTGTTGTGGATTTAGTGGGGGGGGGGGTTTCTTATAGGCGTACTATTTTTCTCTGTCTGATAAAAGCCAGTCCCTCTCACTAGGTATATGTATGTTTAAAACAAATACCCTGATAGTTTTACCACTACCACGGTCAAGATGATTAATATTTATGATTATTGTGAATATTGTATTTTTAAACGATTTTCTTGGCAGGTTACTGTTGGAATAATGTGTGATTTCCTTATCACATTTCATCTCATCAATTTTTCCTTATTTTTTTTTATTGGTTTAGTACTTTGCGACTTTCCTTGTAAAAATGGTGGACAGTGCGTGGGAAGAAACAAATGTCGGTGTCCGTCCGATGTTTATCCATACTATTATGAAAGTAAGTAAACGCCGTGTTGTAACTAAAACCATACAATCAACCCCAAGACCGGATTGCCAATGGCATGTGTCCACCCCCCCCCCCCGGCCTAAGGGGCCCCAACAGATTGTAATATACAGTAATAAGTTCAAGATAATAGACGTGCCTTTTTTCCTGTCAATTACCTTTGTTTTGGATATTTTGAGGTCCCTTAATCATGATACCAAAACAATGCCACGTCAAACCAAATAATCTAACTCATATTGATAAGTTTATAGTTAAATTATTTTGTATTTCAGACCAATTCTTCATTAGACCGATGCGAAATATTTCAAAATGTATGTACCCCACCCATCCAAGGCCTTCTATTCAAGATACTCACTGGTCATAAGTCAAAAACTCGAGCAACTTGATGTAGATGTGAGCATTTTATGCTTGCCAGCTATTTAATAGAAAATGATTTTTTCTTTCGAAAATTATGATTTGTCGAATTTTAAATAACTGATAGATTTTAAAATGCACACTATGCAGCAGTTAATAATAACGTCATCAAACAATATAGGAAACTAATATAGTTTGAATGGAATTTATTAACAAAATGCAATGAACAAATGGACACATGTACTTGCATTTCGAATAACAACATAATGTAGACAATGGAAGTAATAAAATAAAGTATAAGTAAGTAAGTAAGTGAGTAAGTAAGTAAGTAAGTAAGTATGTAAGTAAGTAAGTAAGTATATATTATTTAGTATGTTCAACGCAGTTTAAAATATCACTCTTGCTTTTTTAATACATCGGAGTTAGCCCCATGTGATTAACACAGCAAACAATTCGATAAACCGACCATGAATAATTACCTCATACACAATTAAACCTTATTTCTTTATTGTTTTGTATCGACATCGTAAGAATGTCCACTTTAACGATGTTTTTGGTATACATGAAACTTGCAACAGGTTTGAAGTATTTTTCTCTCTATATATTATGCATCTTTACAATAATTTGCAGAATTTATTTTCACGTAGAAAATCGTTAGTGTAGTGCTCCTATTTGAATCAGCTATTTACTCGCAGTACATAATGGAACCATATGAAGTATTGTAATTATGTATCCACACAGTCATGTGCTTGTGCATTGCTGATCAACCTGATGTTGCTTTTCAGGAGTTTTAGCCGCATGCAGTCCTCCCTGTGAGAACGGTGGCCTCCGTATAAACGCTCACTGCTGCAGATGTAAACCTGGATATTCGGGCACAACGTGTCAGTATGGTAAGAATTAAAATTAAAATTGACACTAGAGATATTTAGTTTATATCGCTGAGAAAATAATTCATCCTTGGGTGTGTATGTGTGTGTGTATTATGTGTGTAAGTGTGTGTGTGTGTGTTTGTGTGTTTGTGTATGTATATTGTATGTGCGTGTGTGTGTATGTTTGTGTGTAAAGGTGTGCGTGTTTGTGTGTGTATGTGTGTGTGTGCGTGTGTGTAGGTGTGTGTAGGTGTGTGAGTGTGTGTGTGTGTGTGTGTGTGTGTGTGTGTGTGTGTGTGTGTGTGTGTGTGTGTGTGTGTGTGTGTGTGTGTGTGTGTGTGTGTGTGTGTGTGTGTGTGTGTGTGTGTGTGTGTGTGCGTGTGTTTAATCAAACTTTTCTATTCGAGTTAGCTTTGGCACATTTGGTAAGTTTTGTCTTCATTTATTGACATTTGTCGTTATGGTGTTTAAAATGAATCATCGGTACCTAATTATCTTTATCGTAAATCTCATTAATTTGCATAGATGACGCTTTTAGCTCAGATTTTGGATTTTAAAGGAAAATACATCTTCCAATTGTAGCTTTATATGTTCGTCTGACTCTGTTTGACTAGTATCCGCCATAGTTCGACATTTATCCCACAAATAATGCTTGTAATTTCATTTGAAAAGGTTTAATTTTTGTACCAAATTATGCTAATGAACTCGAATTCCTGTAAAATGTAAGGTAGTGAATTCACAACTGTGTTTCTTCCATTGATCTGTACTGAAAGCTGATAAAGGCTATTCACTTAAACGAAAGAAACACCATAATTATTAAACAGATATTACTTTTTAGCTTTTTCTGATTCCTAAAAAAGTATTTTAGGATGAAAAATATTAATTTGAAAACATTAATTGTGACCCGTCACCACGATAGTCTGATAAAGTCGCACGACCCAAAGGTAAGGAAAGTGCCAATATCGTAATGATGCTATAAAGTATTAGAGAGAAGTGTCCTCAAAAGGTCTATGACCTTCACATGTTGCAAAAGTTTGAATATTCATATTTTCACACAAAGTATATTTCTTTCTATGTTTATGTTTCACATGGTGTGCGACTTTATCGGGGTATCGTGGTGACAGGTCACAATTGTACACCGTCAAATTTTAGTATTACACCAAATCTTTCTTTATCATTCTTTGCCCAAATTGGCACTGTTACTTGTTCCTTTGTACATTTTCTATAGTATCTTGCAAATGCTTGCACATATTTATGAAGGTCCACACACGCTGCCGCATGCACGCACAAGCAGATCCTTAGACAGGGGTCCCCTTTTCATAAAAAAAAAAATTCATAGACATGGGTCCATTTTTCACAAAAAGATCCTTAGACATGGGTGCCTATTTACAGTGAAAGGACCCTTTGATGTGGGTATGGGTTCATAGTTCTGAGCCGCACACCCCCGTCCGACTATAGTCTGTGTACCCCTCCCCCCACCCCTATACCGATTGTCATCGAATCACGATAAGGCCTTGTATTTCTTAAAACGTTCTTGTATTCTAAATTAGGGAGAAGAAACGAGCATTTTAAAACTTCATGTCGAGAACTTGGCCATCCGAAATGGCAGCAAAATGCAGGGAAGGATACCGTAGATAGTGCCCATATGACTTTCAGCCGACACAACTACAGTTGAGGCAAACCAGCACAGTGATGAGCTTCGAAATTACTGCTTTTCAAATAGAAAATCCAAACATTTTTTTAGTTGTAAAATCTCGAACTGTGGTCGATATTAGTAAAACAGAATATCAAAATTTAACTAACACATAAATGGACTTTCATTGAGTTTTTAATAATTAAGATTTTAAATTTTGAATTCATCATTATGCCGTGTATATATACAATGACCCATTGATCTATGGCGGTCATTTATTTGTGTGAGCTACGGTTGGTTAAAATTCAAGACGCTTGATGTAGTTTTCACTTTCTGGCTGAACTCGATAGAGGGCACGCGCCCCTGTTTAGAGGACGTCACTTGCAGCACCATTATGTGTCGTTTAACTATGGTAAATAAGCTTTGAACAGTTTGTATACGCATAATTGGTCTTTTACTAAAACATACGCAAATGTAAATATCAAATTCAACGACATTTGCAATTTGTCTTATCATCATCACTATCTTTCCAACCTCAAAGTTTTTGAAGTGGTGAAGATTTCTTTAAATCTTGTAAACACATTATGAAAGTTACTGACCTCGGTTTGTGTTCAAATCAAGAACTAGCTCTCTGTGGCCATCTGATGAATTAGTTGGAACTGTGCTCAAGTAAAACGTGCCCCCCTTGCCTTTTATCAGTACCTTTGACTGCAGTTGCTTGTCGAAACACTTTCACGGAAACACCTAGGTCTTTTCACCTTTTTTCTATTTTTTGCGGGGGTGGCTGTGGCCGGGTTGTTGATTGGGCTTTGTTGGGGAGGGGACTCTTCATAGAAACGGCAGTGCTCTTTCTCTATTTTTCTAGGAAACCTCAGTTACACGAAAGAAAATGAGGTGCTTTTATGGTACTGTCATTGATGCGGGCTTGACCTTTTTATACGGTGATGATTCTGGTTTGGGATTCCCATACGACTTGCTAATAATGTTTGTCATTTACTCATTGCTTTCTTGTATGTAGCATATTGCCAATATTCCTGTCTAAATGGAGGAAGGTGTACCGGAGCTAATAAATGTACGTGTTCACGAGGATACTATGGATCGCGGTGTCAGTGGTGTAAGTATTAAAGGATACATACCTTTTTGCACACCAATCTGCTTCTCTCCGATTTAATAAAAATAAAGAAAGGTTACTGAAAACACATTGTTCAAAATATAAGATCCATACTTCCAAAAGTTTTTTAATCATAAAAAAATAAATCCTTTGAAATTGGGCCGTTGCCCTTGTATATTAAAACGGTAGTGTAAGCTTTAGACATTGGATACAGCTTTCATCCACCAATTTTTGGTTGAGTCCAACCATAGTATAGGTTTTCCCGGTAATTTTCACACGTTTTGCATTCCATTTGTTGTCCACATCATTCAGTTTCAAGTGCAATAGAATGAACCGTGATACAAAACATTCTTTTTCTTCCAACTGATATTCAATTTCATTTCAAAGCATTCGTTTTCTCAAATACTGAAGCCAAATTACAAGCCACACACCGTGTTTTCAATTTCATGTGGTTAACAGGTGTGGGTCTTTCACGCATTCATATTCAAGAATGTGCAAACGTGTTATAAAATGCGCTCATTTATTTTCAACTTTGGCCAGTGGCGATGTCATCTCCTTGAGGAGGTGGCTTGGGAGAACGTTGATGCCATCACTCAGGAAAAATGCGAACGTTGGTACAATCATACACAGACCTACATTCCAAGATGCCTAGCCCGCCAAAATATTGATGGATGAATGCAACAAATTATATCTCCTCTTAAAAAAAAGTCGAAATACCCAAAATGATGAAAGAATGAAAAAAAATCCCTTATAAGAATGGTGGAAATGAATAAAGTTCATTGTCAAGAAAAGAATAAAAGGCGGTGTGAATAAATGTGTGAGAGAAAGAGAAGAAAAACAAAGATATGAATGGAAAAAAAAATGTATGCATGACATAAATAAAGTTCATTATATAGGCCACTATTGGCCTACATATCAAACCCCACAAATGTGAATAATTGTGTGAGAAAAAGAGGGGAAAAATAAAGATATCAATGAAAAAAAAATATGCATGACATAAATAAATTACATATAGGCCACTATTGGCTTGTTATGAAACAAACCAAAAATACACCATTGTGTGTGTATATGTACTGTATGTATAGCTTATTATACACTATACACACCCATACGCACACGCGCACACACACAAACACTCTTACGCCTAAACACACTCACATAAACACAGGTAGACACACACACACACACACACACACACACACACACACACACACACACACATATCACTTTCTCCTTAGAATATTGAGAGAGGAAGAGAAATGATTTCAGAGTAGAAAAACAAAACAAAGATAACATCAACAAAGTAAATGGGGACAGGTTTTTGAATAGAACTTCCAAAGCAATAAACAGATTACACGTAAATGAAAAAGAAACTGTAAAATCGAGCGCAGAGTACCTCTTGACCTATTGATTTGAAATTGAATAATGAATACCTGAATACATGATTTTTTTAACAAAATGAACGAGGTAAATGTGTTTATGAAAAGCAAAACTGATAACTAGAAAACATCCAACTTGAAATTGAAAATTCAGTTTGTCTGGATTCATCAAACGAGTTGAATTAGAATATTGATAACTTAAAATGAGTAAAAAAAAGTTGCGAAAATGACCGGGAAAACCTATACTTGTGTGAGTTTTTTGACTTTGTAAGCTTTGATCATCGGGTATGCAGTTTTCACTAGATGATACAAGAATGAGAATCAGGTCTGGCTGTCAGAATAGTGTAACGGTTGGGTGAAATTTAAATACAGTGTGGAACGTTACGTCGCTTCATTCTGTTGAAATTTTATCAGTGTTTTTTTTCTTTACGAGACTTGACTTTTCTCCTCACAGCTTTCGTGAGAGGCGAAGATTTATGTAAATCTTCACATTTTAAATGATTTTTAGCTTATTTACTGTAAACTCATTTCAAGTTGTGTAAATCATGGACAAAGTCCTTAAATGAACATGTCAGTTTACTAACTCAAAAGGCACATTCAATTAAAATGGTGCATAGATGAAGGTTCTGAAATTACAAGGGGAATTGTAAGTTTTGGTCTGATTTATATCATCAAGTCAGAATTTCGTGTACTAGTCAATAATAAAACAGATTCAAGAATGTAGCCAATGTGAATGAACGACTTACGTCACGTGTAATATTGTTATTTTTATCACAGTATCAATATCGTGTCCAGTGCATTAGTAACGCTATGATAACAAACTGTGTGCAGAGAAGTGACAGAACTAATGCACTGGTAAAAGGAAGATAAAAGACTTTATAAAACAATTCATGAATGGTTCCAAGTTTGGGCATTGGTGCTATCACGATCCGGCAACACTCGAGTATTTAACTTTATGGTGATGCACTCGGCATACGGCTTTGTACCCTAGCGCCACTTTTCGTGCTGCAGCTGGGTCCGCACTAAAGCACCTTTTATTATTAATTAATTGTATTCTACTGGAATTTATAATTCTGTTATGATAACTAACGTCTTTATAACAGAAAAAAACGATTGTTGTAAATAATTTGCATGAATTATCATGGTTATTTTCGGCTAATCGATGACGTCATAATTTTTTTTGTAATTTGTGTAAATTACGTTAAAATTATGACCTGAACTGATCGGGCTGAACGATTTAATAAATGATGAATATGAAGAAATTTTGACAGAGGTGACTGAAGTCTCACAAAAGATGAAGGAATGCAGATGCTATGCATTGTAACAAAGTGAAAGAAGCATGCCAACAATAATTATATTTTATACAGCATCCAAGTAGATCCTTGTCATTTGCTTGGAGGATTGTTTCTCACATGATACTGAATGAATACTCCATTCCATTCTATTTTTGCGTGCATGTTGGTTCTATTTTCGTCCCATTCCACGGTTCGCAGTGCGCTACACGTTGTACACGCACTGTACCACTTTAGCTGTGAGATGTATACGTGAGTTTTAGGTTTGAAGTTTAAACATAACTGGTGAACATAACTCACCGCTTTGATAAGAATTTAAATATTTGGTGAAATTAAGACTAAAATGAGGAAACTGCAGAGACATTGACTATGCACACATACACTGAACACGCTGAATTTATGAATAAGCCAGAAAGAGTATCAGAATGTAGGCCTATGTATCGCTATATTGTTTCATACTTTACAATCCTCCAATCAAATGATAAAGATCTACTTTATAATGTTATATAAAGCAAATAATGATTTTTTTTTATCAATCATTCTATAGTACAAATATTTTCATTCGTTGAAAAGTTAAACGGTCCAGTCAACTCGGCTTCGCCTCGTTAAATGGAACGTGTTATATTTCAACTCATGAAAATATTTGTACCATTGAATTCATAAGCATTCATTATTTGTATAATTTTGAATGATGCTTCACATTAATGTGTATCTTCGTACTATTTTATTTCATTACATTTCAGCAAATTGTCCTTTGGGCTGTCCAGGTGGATCTTATTGTGTGGGCTATAATACATGTTCATTTTGCAGCGGTAGTTTTGCATCGTCGGTGAGGTGAGGAAAAAAAGATTACAAGCTTTGTTGTTGCTGTTGTTATGGTGATGGTGTTGTAATGATTGTTGTCGTGGTATGACTGATATTTTTACTTGGTGGTGGTGGGGTGGTGCATGGTGGTGATGGCATTGTAAGTGCTAAAATAAAGAGAAATGTCAGAAATGATCGTAGTATATAAAAATGGACCAAATCCATTGAGTGGTCATGACCTTCCGGAAAGGAAGGAGTAGAGTAGTAACTGTGCTTACCCCCCCCCCCCCCATTTTCAAAGTGTAACATTCGGGAAAAATTGAAATGAGTGGGCAAATGCAGCACAGAGTTTGGGGGATTTCAGTACAATATTTAGAGAAGTTCATGATAATAAAGAACCTTTAGAACCCACACGAATTTCCCCCCAACTCCTGCTCCAACAGCTTGTGCACGAATTTTCTACAAGCTAAGCACCTCCCCCTACGGAAAAAAAGTATCTACAATATAAATTGTGGTGTCGATGTCGATTAAAATGCCCGATCAGAAGCCTCTGAGCTATTTTTCATCAGTAGATTCTATCCGAAATTTCTTTAAGCTCCTGTCTCATTAACAGTTTCTTACTTTTACTTTCTCAACTTCCTGCCCCCTAGTAGCTAATTCTGCTATTTATTCCCCTGCTCTTGTTTGATTGTGATGAAAATTTGTGGAAACTGAAGGTTAAAGAAACTTTTGGTTCCGGTTATTCGTTGAAAGTCAATTCCGATAAAATTTGAAGTTTATCCTTGTGAAACCCAAATTTCAGAGACTCTTGTAACGATGATAAAAAAGTAGTCAATTCATGATACTTCGGGCTCGTAAGTCAGAAATATATGATATGATATGATATGACCTTTAAAGGAAAAAATGTACAACCCCCATCCCTTTTTATGAAGGGGTCCATAAGCCATGGCTTTTGAGTTCATAATAGTTTTTGTTTTGTAATATCCTTTCTCTTTGGCCGATCCCACAGCGAATACAGTCTCTTCACCTCACTCCTCTGTCACACCAATCATCTTCACATCCCCTCTAACAATGTCCACAACAGCCCCCTTTTTGTTGTATCTCTCTTCCCTTATCCTGGTGGCACCATTTCAATCTTCTTTCTCCCTATATGCTGAACTTCTTTCCTTTAATGAGATGCCCTAACCATCGCAGTCTTCCCTCTCTCTCCTTAATCCGGACCCTTCCTACGTTTCCTGTCCCTCTCACAAACTTATTTTTGGTTTGTTCATTCTCGTCACTCCCCCATTAATTACAACAACTTCAACTTTTCCACATAAAGGTCTCTTTCTTTCCTTTTTGTAAAAGGTACTCTCTCAAGTCCGTACATAGCTGGGATAACTACAGTCCTCTATACCTTCCCCTTTGTTTTGGCATATACCCTTATGCCACGCGTTACTCCTGTCCATCTCCACCTCCCTTCCAGCCTGTCTGGATCCTCTTCTTCACTTAAGAATTTAAGTATTTGAAGTCCTCCACCTTTGCTGTCTATACACCTGGCACTTTCACCATACCTCCAGCTGCTACCTCATTTGTTGTTTTGCAATTGCGAGAAATGAATTCTCTTGATATTTGAGTGCCCAATTTATGGTAAATCTAATCATGTTTGGGTAATATTATTCATTAAGAAATGATTTATACGTAAATGAATACAATAAATCTAATATGTTGTCTATTAACTCTTTGTGTTGTTTGACAGGAGAACTTGTTGTCTGCTGCAAGTTTATACAGTGCCTTACAGACACCCATACATAAGGCCAACCACACTGACACAAAGATGGGATTGCGGACTTAAACGCAAGTGTGAAATGAGAAGGTACTTTAACAATATTTTGCAAATCAAATAATTTTGCGTTTGTGATAGTCTACCAAAATTGCTACAAATACATCTTTGGAGTGAATATCTTGTGTATTCACAATGTTTGCAGTGATTTTTCTTTTGAAATTATAGTAACACAGTTATAATAGTCTAGTTATAAACAAACACGTAATGGGGCTTATAATTTTAACAAGCTTTTATATGCTTCAATATAAGTTCCTTCATTCATTGTATTCTTTTATATTTAATATTATACCACATCACCAAATAGTAATGGCATGTGTTACCCCCCTCTCTTGCGTGTGTATATAAATTGTGCTATGTAAAGTATGTTCATATTTGTGTTATTTGTGTATATATGAAATTCATTTTGTGATTATGTTTTCATGCAATGGAATGAGAATAAATATGAAATGAAATGAAATGAAAATAATTAAATGTTGTATTTATTTATTTATTTATTCATTTATTTATTTATGTATGTATTTATTTATTTATGTATGAATGTATGTATTTATGTATTTATTTATTTGTTTATTTATTTATCTATTTATTTATTTATTTGTTTATTTATATTCTGTGTTTTACAACACACTTGTTTCTTATGTCCACACAAGTTTTCCCTTTCTTTCACAATTTATTAAGTATAATGTTTTTGGCTGGTAGAAATTTCGTATTTATGAGTAGAAGGATTGTGGTAGATACGTTAGTTACCATAAGTTTGATTAATTCCCTGAATAATGTTTTGGTCCACAGGATCGTCTACGAGATTTGTTACCGAACAGTTCACAGAAAAGCGCATAGATGCGTCGGCTGGAGTTGGTAATGAGACAGGAATGGACAATTGCTATGATTAACCTCAGACAAAAGCTGGTCCTTTATTTGACCGCCGTGTTGGACAGGATGTTCTCTGCTAGAGACTTCGCAAAACCCATTTTCAGGATATTGATCAGCTATTTCATATTATACCTGGAATTTCGTGAAGTCTATGTACTGCATTATGACAACAATGTGAATCGCATAATGCAAAGGCAATGTCAACATTCTGACATCATACAGCTTGAAGCCTTGGACAAAACCTGCGTTAACGGGGAACGATGTATTCTCTTTTACGTTTGTGGCATATGGTATACATCACACAGGATGATGAAAGGAGTTCTTGGAATTAATGGATGTCTTGCATCGTTTGGTGATGGCATAGAGTGAACTTTGCAAACTAAATAAAGCCTGGAACTGCTTTAATATGTGATATTATTAATTGTGGACTAGTTTTATGTCATTTCTCTGTATATCGCATACTTAGATGAACTTTGCAATTTGAACGGTGACCTGTCTTTTGACTGCAGCACTGTTTTCATTCACTCATGAATAATGATGGATGACAGCGAAACGAAACAACTTAGACTCATCCTCCAAAGAATACACATACACACACATACACACACATACACATCACATACACACACAAACAAACACGTGTGTATATATGTATATACATGTATATACTTATAGTTATACATATGATGCCAGTTATACATTACATATACTTGTGTATACTTCATAATTTATTAATTATTAATAGTCCAATTAGTGGCCTTCCGCACTGAAAATATTCTTCGTTTTGTACATATAAGTTGATCATACAATTATTTTATATGATTCTTTATTTGCGCAATTTAAATTGTATTATCTCAATTGTAGAATCACATTGTTTAGATTAAATTTACGAATATTATGAATATGATATATTCAGTTAATTCAGTTTGTATCATCTCAGTTATCATTTGAACATTTTATATAGAATTTTGTTTATATGATGTGAGGATTATTTTTTTTATTTATGTTAGTGTTACATGAAAATTGAATAAATTGCAGAAAAAAATCTTTTTCATACAAATATATAATATACATATAATAATGTAAGGTAAAACGTCCAAAGAGGGGAAGACATAATTTAAAGTGAACACACTCAAAAAGAATCGCACTAGAGTCACGTAAATAACTGCGAGGCGGTATCGCTCATTTATATATTTCTAATAGATTGAATTACTGACCATGATTGAGTTCTGAATATTCATCTAAACGAGTCACTGTTTAAATCGATGGGGAAAATTGTTCTGTGAAATTTACAATAAAAACAACTATTACGGAAAAAGCCTGAAAAATGTTTGTCTCTTATACTTCATGATATTTTCTTCAAGATCTGACATACAGATGTGCCAACGAGTATGTCTGAATGTTATTTAATATGTTTTTCATCAATCAAAGTAAGAGAATATGATTTTTAAATGCATAATATGTTTTTTTCTCTTAAATTTAATATAGCATGCCTAGTATGTGTAATTTGTTTTACTACCAAAATATGTTTTTTTGCCTCAAAATATGAAATTTACTGTGCATCAGTATGTTTTTGGTCAGCAGAATTTGGCCGATCTGGATATATCGTTGCAACGTTGTGTTGGCTAGAATCCCTGAAATTGTAAGACAAAGTGCACGTTAC
>JZLH01S0548402.1:1241-12812 GCA_001188425.1 Eucidaris tribuloides
ACACACACACACACACACACACAAACACGTACACACAAACACAAACAAACGCATTATTGCGTACACTTACATGAATAAAAAACAACAACAGTTTAATTGCCTAATTTCGTTGTGTTTAACAGACAGAAATAATTACGAACCCAAACATAACTCACATAAACATTGTATGTATTTTGAAAGTATTTACGGTACTTTTATTTTCGTTATATGTGCCATATGGCATGTACGACATATGTTTCACCTGCTGTTGTTAGATTACATTAATTACACAGATATAAAGTTGTTCACCTTTGTCCCATCAACCGGTAGATTTGCTGCTTGCAGAGTGACGGATCTGGCATATCCCACTGGTATCAAAATATCATCAGTCTGATTTGTAAGCTGAGGGCAAAATCCTTGACCTTTATTTAGACCTGACCTTGTGTTACTCTGACAAACCAGTAACATGTGACAGGAAAAAAGAGTAAAGAATAATTAAGTCATAAGTTGTTTATTTGATCATTTTAATTATGTAATTGTTTTTTATTATCTATGAGGATACAATACTCCACCATCCAACCTTTAGTAGTATTGAGTCCTCCCATCTCCCATCTAAAAGGATGAGATAACAATGTCTTTTTATTACCCAGGGTGGCCACTTCAGTCAAATGACTGTTCTTCCAGTGGGCCCTGCATAACATAAATGTTATCATTACCCTTCTCTGTTCTAGAATACCGAGCGCCTGGCTAAAAAGCAGAGGGTACCATTTTTAAAAGTCTTTGGTATGATAATAATAATAATAACGTCTCATTTACCCAGGATAGCCACTTCAGTCTGATAGACTGCTCTTCCAGCGGGCTCTGCATAAGATAGATGTTATTATTACCTTTCTCCCTTCTAGAATGCCGAGCGCCTGGCTAGAAAGCAGAAGGTACCATTGCTAAAGGTCTTTTGTATGACCCGGCCGGGGCTTGAACCCGCAACCTTCCGCACGTGAGGCGGATGCTCTATCCACTAAGCCATCACGCCGGGTATGACCCGGCCGGGGATGGAAACTGCGACCTTCCGGACATGAGGTGGACGCGCTAACCACACCGGTTCTAACTGGTATTAATGAACTGGTATTCATGCTCCAACATAAATTTAATTTTAAAAGTAATCGGTATTCTATAAAGGAAAATATGTTCCAAAGTCATATAGGCCTATACGCAGGATTTTACGAAGGGAGATGTTCATCCACGGCCAAATAATATCCGTTCACGACAAATCGTGCACGTTTATGGCCAACCAACGAAAAATCAAAAAAGTGTGTGTGTGGGGGGGGGGGCAAAAGTCCACTGCCAAATCCGACGGGACATATTGTTGTCAGGTCCAACGGGAACCTATTTCAAGGCGAAATCACAACTGGCGGGAAGCGGGGCCAGGGCCAAAGAGGAGGGTGGGGGTTGTGTTCCGTAAAAAGGGGATGGTGTTTTAACACCTTAAACACGCCAGTGCCTGGCATACGGTACAGTGAGGCTGCAGGTATTTTAAAGATATTGATAGTGCTTGAATGAATCTACCAGTATGACAGTGGTTTGAGAAAATTAACCTAGGTTAAAACAGAAAATCTAACTCGACATCGGGGTAAATGCCGGGTTCTTTGTATGTTGGTTTCTTGATTTTAATGTGCACAAACAACTAACTTGGGCAATTGGTATGGGACAGTAATTCAAATAAGAAGTTCCTATTCCTATTCCTATTCTAATCCTATTTCCTATCCTAATTCTAATTTCTTCTTCTTCTTCTTCTTCTTCTTCTTCTTCTTCTTCTTCTTCTTCTTCTCCATTTTCATCTTCTACTACTACTTTTTCTACTTCTTCTTTTCCTCTGTTAATCATTATCATTATTATCATCATTTATGTTACGATAGAAAATTAGACCAGATGTGATTCTATGATTCTAATACAACATAAATATATTTTGGCTCATATTCTTACATTGACTCCCGCGACGATTATATCATCCTGTTGGCAGGTTGTGCTGTCATGCGTACACCTGTTGCCATAGATACACCAATCACAGGCCCAAGGACTACTGACACAGGATGAGCAGCTGATCATAGGTACAAACAATTTTAAGAATAAATGCCAGATCATAGATTTTGCATTTTTAACGTTTTTAAAGCCTTGTTACACCCCAGTATGTAATTTTTCTTAATAATCGAAAATCATCTCAAATGGTATTATGAAGTTTATTTGCAACTTAATTGTGTTTGGTCTTATCCGAAAGCCACAACACCATTTCATTCAGATAATATCATGTTATGTAGTGGTGTCTATATTGGGATTTGATGATTTTTTGTTTGCAGTATAGGTATACTATGTGCAATGTTAACAAACAAGCTTTCAAAAGTGAGTATGTGCTACTTCAATGAGCATAACGGAAATATTTTGGAACACATTGTATTTATGTGTAATTACTCCTGTTCATAGAGTGAGATATAACTTTTACCAAATTCTTGAAAATATTTACAGAATTATGTGCAGTTCAGTCAGTTTCAATGAGAGGACCATACGGTGGTAATTATGGCTGCACAGCAGCCTCCTCAATTTACTCTCGACGAGAGAGTGTTTATGGCCTTAAAGATTGTGTCAGGGATGTGCAAGTACATTACTTCCCTCCATTATCAATACCAAACGGTAGTATAGTACTTACAAATGGTGTGTGAAATCTGAGATCCATACGTCCATGAATTTGTGTTTTATGAGAAAAACTAATAAACGTACATTTACCAGATGTTCTTCCGAGTATCAATTTCTAAACTCGAAATGCGCGGTACTGTGGTACCTCGAAAGACCAGCGGAGCGCACACGCCGCACAGTGATTGGCTAATTAACGGCTTAACCCCCGCGCGACCATTGGCTAACGGCTGATCGGACAATTTTGGAACGACACGTGCACGTTTGACGTCGCGGATTTTTTGAAATTGCTCCCGAGTAATTTGAAAAAGGATGAAGTTTAACCGTCCAGATTTTCACCAAAACTCAATATTTTACCCCAAGTCTCTATGAGAGGTGTTTATTTATATTAATCTTCACATTGGATATGATTTCAGCTGATTTCATTCATATAGATGTTTTTTGACGCGCAAATCAATGACACAATCTTTAAATACTGAAACACTTAATATACATGCACAATAAACAACGAAACTTTTCATGTGGTTTCTCTCAATAATTTTTCTCATAATCTAGTTTGTAGACTTGTTTTGTGCGTTGTAACATCACTGTTTAATTTTTTTGAATAAATAAAGCGATAAAGTTGTCAGAAACCAGAAAAAAAAACAATGGTCATTAAAATAGTAAGTGCTTTCTTCCCACTGATTTTACTTTCCTCAAATCACCAAACAAAATTGATATGATTGTGACATTAAAAAGTCATTCTTTAACCATTATGACACTCATAACACAACCGTCAGTTTGTGGTACATTTCCTCACACATAACAGATTGCATTCTGTGTGTCATATGATGTGTGCCACAATAGATGGTAATGAAAGAATGTAAGGAGAAGAGCAACTTGGACTTCGGAATTAACGCAACAGTGGGTACATAGTGAATGCTATACAACATTATTGAACGAGAAGGGACGACTTATAGGTGGGCGACTTGCGCTGAACTGAATGCATGTTTTGATTTTACAATACCGCTGCCCTTCGACACGTTTTGAATGATAACATTTGGAATTGTTGAGGTATTAAATCGTGTGACTGCAAAATATGTTGTGCCTCTGATAACATCTCATACCAGGAAGTATAAACTTGAAAAGGTATGATACTTTTTGTATGAGAGACTGGTTAGTGTGTGTGTAAAGTTATTTACATGTAGTACACGTAGTCAGCTACATGAGTTAATTCACAGTTATACGTTACCTTATAATCTCACTGCAATCATAGAAATGAAAGTTTGTAGAAACAAATCCCACGTTGGTTTCACTCGACAAAAGCGTTAGCAGCATTGTCACATGATTACCTAAAATAATGAAATAACCATTAAAAACATAAGAATTACATTAAGGTATCAAAACCTGACATCTTTCTGAATGTTTACTTGTCGTATATGTAGTTAAACCGTGTTTTTTTTTGTTGTTGTTGTTGTTGTTTAGTTTCAGGATAATGAGTAAGCCTACTTGATATTCATGATATCCATCTAATAGCCCTTTTTAAAGGCATTCTCGTGAAGTTATACATCTTGAAGTATTCCCGCAGTATCAAATTTTGGTGACTCTTACCCGTATTTTGAATAGCAAATTGCTGCTTAAAAAAATATGAAACACTTACGTCCATCAGGAATTGACGGGATCACATTGGAAGGAGGTGTTACACAGCTCAGTAGGTTTTCATAAGTGGTCGCCGGTGTTTCGTACATATCAAATACGCATTTGTAGACGTAGTTATTTCTCACAGGAGGGATATGGTGAACAGAAATGTTTATCTGCAAAGGATAATGACACTCAGTGAGGACGAAAACTATGCAACATACACGTATATTTCTTTTAACGAGTTATCCGTTTCCAGTAGGAGGTGGGTATGCATGTAGATAGATTGGTTGCTTGATTGACTAGTTGGTCGATGAAGAATAGTTTGTCGGCCGGGATAGAGAGATACCTATAATACAGCAGATTCCCATCTAAGTTTCATGAAATATCTATTTTATTATTTACCTTCTCTATATATCTAACCTCCTGGACACAGTGACTCTCCCACCCACCACTCCCCCCTCCCCCCCCCACACACAAGTGCAATACAAAAACTGTAAAAATATAACCAAAGGAAATCATTCGTGGGCATTTGGGATTACATTATTTCTTTTAATATCCAATTTCGTCATCCTTCTGAAAACTTCATTTAAAGAACGTGGTCGAGGTCTGTAAATACGTACCACTTGTTGAGTGGCTGTTATTGGTAGACTAGACGCAGGCTGTATATTGGAGACTCCGACACATTGAGATGTATTGTATGGAATCCAGCGATTGGTAACATTACGGAAAGCACATGCCTGATATCTCGTACATCTGTGTAGAAATGTTGCCATACAAATTAAAAGACATTTACGTGTATCGTGTATACAGCATTCCGATGTGAATATCATATTTGTATATGACGTTCAATGTTTTCTGTGAGATCGATTGATTGACATTAACTCTGACAAGTGTTTGCAGCTTGAGTAAATCAGTGACAAAAAAGTCGGTTCACTTGAGTTATGTGAACTAGATCCTTGGTGTAACGGAATTAGATATAAATTGAGAAAACACATTATATGAGTTTTATCATTTCGCAAATGAAAATTACAACGTTTCTGAAAATATTTTACAAGATTTAATATCTTCCGTATATGTTCATAACACGCACCAATAAATGTATGAAGGATATTGTAAAAATTTAAATTGTCCAAACTATCCTGCAAATACCACTTTTCGTTAGTGTGTTTTCTTTTCCCATGAAACTATCCCAAACAACTTGACCATACTTAACAAATCATCCTTATTATCGCCGATTTGTGTCAGGGTATTAAGTTTTGAATCATTTTAGGAGGAGCTGGAATAATGAAAATTACCAGTAGTGTTAAGTTGAAATTATAAACAATAAATGTTGGACCCTTGATGCTACACTCGATGTCATATAATCATTAGAGATGGTGACTTTTTAAAAAGGTAAACTATAGAATTTGGTCAATGATCCACTTCTGCAAATAAATTATCGCCCGACACTTATAGCTAGTGCGGTTCAAATATCCCATTGTGTTGTTCTCCGATCTGAAAATGTTACAATTTACAAAAATACAACAAATGGACGTGTACTATTTTAGTAGTAATAAGTCACCGCAGTATTTCATTATTTTCCTGGCAAACATCCTAATTAAAGCAAAGATGATGAAAAGTCCAATGTTTCCACAGCTCACCTAGCTTCCAGTGTACACCATCCACAGTAAGGGTCTCCATCAATACCGATACAATCTTCACAGGTTGTGTACTGACTGCAGTTCGTTACAGACAACTTCAGTAACTATTCAAAAATGAAAATTACGTGACATAGAGGATTTTTCTTGAGCCACGCGTGTGGGTCCCATGACGTATTTTTTGGTGTATGTGTCTAAAATACCACTTAAGAAGCTAAAGCAACGTATATAAGCTAGAAACTTAGTTTAGTTGGAATTATAGTGACCGTAAGATATTGATTTCAATTAAAGTATCACTATCACAGATACCAACATTCCTCGTCTGCTTTCAGACCCTTGCAATACGTGGGTGTTTATCATGATGTGCAATATGTAGGCTTATCACAAGGTTATTCATTGTCGTACTCGTAAGAACGATCAGAGAGTAAACTTAATCAGTTGACACACGATGTAGCAAGTGAAAAGAGTATTTCTTTTTATTTGCTACATCGTGTGACAACTGTTTAAATTTACCCTCTAATTTTGTATCACATGCATTTATAGACATTGTAAATTTTATTTATGTCTCATGCATATTATTATTCATAGACCAATCATAAATAAATACCGAAATAATACTACAAAAGTGACTACGTTAAGTGGGCTTCACACGGATACTAAACCACATAGTGTGTTTGGTGCATTTTTTCCAATTTTATTCGATTACTGATCTCATATTTCACAGACATATTCTTCATAAATAACCTGATTGCATGAGTGTTGGTTTGTTGTACTGTTCAAGGGTTGTAATAGATACTTCCTACTTATAATCGCAGAGTATAATTTTGTCTAATATGATTTTTCATCAATCTTTAAAGAATGATGGTATTGTCACACCAGCAAAAAAAGGAGGAGGAGGAGGAAGAGGAGGAGAGAAAGAAGAAGAAGAAGAAGAAGAAGAAGAAGAAGAAGAAGAAGAAGAAGAAGAAGATGATGATGAAAAATGAAGAAAAAGAGGGAAGGAGGTGTTGGAGGAAGAGGAGGAAGAGAAGGAGGGGAGGAGGAAGAAGAAAATGAACAAAAAATAATCTAACATTATTCGCATACTTCATTAAAAGCAATTTTAGTCATGAATGCTAAGGAAAGAGAATGGAATGACAAATAGATAGATAGAAAGATAATTTGAAATGGCAAGGTAATTACCTTTGATTTATCATTTGAACTAATAGCCAGCACCATGCTCTGTTCGTTATCTTGTAGAAATATATCTCGTAAGATTGGTCCACTGCCAAGTGTTATGTTCTCATAGAGACGAGCTGAAGACGATGATTCTAGATGAACCTGTCAGATACCATCAGACAATGTGATCGAAAAAAAAACTATTTCATTTCAAATAAGCGTATGTTTGTGGAATTTGTGCCATTTTAGCAATATTTAGATAATTTTTTATTCAATTTATTGGTTAAGGGTAATAATTTTATTGAACCTTCAATACGTTTCCATCTGTAGTCCCAATGAAAGCCACTGTGTGTTGCCTCTCTACGGTGGTGATGATGGAGGTAGGAGTGGTGTCGGTGAAGATGAGTAGAGGAAATGATATCAGAGGCGCCACGCCACGGGGGTATCTGTATAACCTGATTCCATCTATTGTAGTTGTACACTGAAAGGATGCTGCTTGTTGTCTGGTGGCGGAAGAAAACTGTGTAGTAACAGAGATTAGCGTTTAATAGAGAACGTAGAACATACAGCACTTTTGAAAGATATCTCTGATGCAGGTAAAGTGTGAAGTTTAAGCCAAAACGGTTTCCGGTTGAACAGACAAAAGTGTCCTTAACCATTTCACCAAAGTATTGTATTTTCACACCATTTTCATTTGTTCATGTTATGTTTATTTTGCTTGTATTTGTTGTTCTATGATTGAAAAAAATATATATACTGAACTGAACTGAACTGAACTGATCAAAACTCCGATGTCGAAGGATTGGTTTGGAGATACAGTGTGCGAAGTACTTGAGGCCTTGTTCCTCATTCGTTTTTCATTTTTTAAATACCATTTTGACCTGTAATTTGAGCGTGTTTGAGCGTGTTTGGACTTCGCAAAATTTCGAGACGAAAAACACTTATGCTGGGCACACTTTGGGTCTACACATGAATTTGTGACTAGGTCTTTAGATTTGTTCACTGTACATTGAAAAGTATAAGCATCATCGCAATGGTCATGATTAATAATAATAATGATGAATTTAAAAAATAAATATCCTTAGAAATAGTAGGATGAGCAGTAGTAAATACAATAAATAATGATAAATATCATTTATAAAGCGCTTTAGTCTTTCCTAAGCGCTATATAGAAGACAAATTACAGATAGATAAGATACGACGTATATATATATATATAGATATATAGATATAGATAGATAGTAAATTGGAAAATTTTAATATCATATATTCACTAAGCATAAACATAAATTACTGGGATTAACGAATAGAGGGGAAACTTGTTCCAGAGTGTGGGTGCAATATTAGCCGACACCTTCACCTAGAAGTAGTAGTAGTAGTACTAGTACTAGTACTAATACTAGTATTTATAGTACTAGTAGTAGTAGTAGTAGTAGTAAAAGTACTAGTAGTAGTAGTACAACACTATTTTTATCATCATCATTATCATCATCATCATCACTATCATCACCATAATCATTATGTGAGTACTACCTGTATAAATACCATAATTATCATTATTGTTATGCAAGGTAAAAACAAGAAAACATACTTCACTACACTGACTTCTATCCAAATAATCGTTCACTGTTCCAGCAGTGTCATCGCCTATAATACACCCATATACAGCATCTAGGAATCTCTCCTGGATAGCATTCATCGTATACAGACATAGAGCAGACTCCCCAGGTGAGGTATCTCCTTTAGTGAACACAGCATAGAAGATGTCATCGTCAGGATTAATACTCAAAGAGTCAGCTAGCTGTGATCCTGCAGGACCAATATGAGCTGCTTGGATCACGTTGTATAACCCAGCCTGACCACAATGAAGTTCTATCTCCGTGTATGAGTCCAGGCGATCGTCATTAGAATTGGGACATGCTCGGCCAAGTTTAGGCCTGCTATAAGATTGGATCATTCTCTGAATCACGTAGTAGACATATCCCTGCCACACAAAAGCCTGTAAAAATATGTTCTTCGATGGAATTATGTCTTTTCCTCTAATCTGTCTCTGTATGGTCAGGTCTGTTGCACGACGTTTAGCTATAGGATAATAATCACCGACTCTGTCATTGCCATCGTAGCTCACACCTGTCAATAAATACTGAGCAGCATTTTCGTTCCCACCGGCATCTGATCCTAAGGTAACGACTCCTACTGTCGGTAAATCTGCTGTGCTTACAACCCTTGCATTTAGAGAGGTATACCTCACCACATTCTGTGAGATGTCGGAAATCCCCCTCAACTCACAGAATTCATCACATCCACCACAAGTGATGAGTCTATCAACAGGTGGTGGAGCTACAGCCAGGATCCTATTGTAGTTGGTGTTATCTGCATTATCACCAGTGCATTCGCCAGTGTCCACACTTTGTTTAAGAGTCAAATTAGAGTCGAGTTGATACAGCCTTTGCAGAGCTCCTATGTAGATATCTCCTGTGATGTTGTTGATGGCGATGTGGTTGAATGGCAAGGTGGGATCAGGACTTGTGAATGACGTCACGAGGTAGGATGAGAGTGGGGCTGATTGGGTACTGCCTGTCACGAGTATTAGACAGACCAGTTGAAGCCTGATTTCTGTGAAACCGTGGTAAATTTTGCACCTTGTAGAACTAGTCATACTGGCCGATTTGTTCACAATGTGTTCTGAAAAAAAAAACCCAAATAAATATTGAAATTATCATTTGATAAAGAAGTGTCCAGGAGAATGATCTCGTTATAAATAAGAATACAACACCAATGTCAATTTGTATTATGTTATGGTATGTAAATCCAGTACGAGAAACCATCCCGCAGGTCTATCTTAGTTTATTCAGCCGTATTATGACGTTACTTGCCTCTTGTTTTATCACATCTGAGATGACATTTCAATATATACACAGATATAAGTTTTAAACATAATTTAATGAATACATTTCAAGATATTGTTACGTTTATATATTAATTTCAAAACCTGGTGAAATTTGTTTGGAGTTTGGAGTTTTAATATTCCCACTCGTCACCTATGGACTGCAATTGTGTACCTGTGTTATATGTCACCCCCTCCCCCAGCAAATCATAACTCCAGATATCGGAAATTATGTTTTTTATGTAATCCGTACACAAGACATAGATACATGTAACTAAACTAAAACACACCTATAAATCGATTAAGCTTTACCTTTCGAAATTGCGATGATTACTAGTAACATACCACCAGCCCTCGAAAATATGAGTAACTACTTCCTCGTTGGTAAAGTACATGTAGTTGTAAGCTTGTTCATCCAATATAAAAGTTTTACCACCACCACCTAGGGGGAGCCCTTCCGTAACACGAAGCCGAGGCCGTCTATAAGTTTGGCCAATAGGCAACAAAATCAATATGAAGCCTATCCTGTGATGACCGTTAAATGATGGGTTCGTACGTAAAGGTCGCACACAACCAAAGGCAGTTTTCTTAGATATAATGCTATCAACACAAACTTGCGCCGGCAGAAGGGCGCTAGCATATGTTCCAGGCAGAAGGGCCTTAACACAAAAATTATTTGGTTCTAACTTGAAAAATATATTTTTTTTCATGTGAAATCGAAGTTGTGTGATATTTTTAGATCCTTCTGTCAGTCTGTTAAGTGCAAATATCAAATCAGGCAATATTTCTCAAATCAGACCAAATTTACTGTTAAGACCCTTCTGCAGGACACACGATAATTCAATAGGGGAAATGGCAATTCATATTCTAAAGTAAAATGGGCAATTATTTACCATTTTAGTCATCTCTGCAATATACGATGTTGATAAAAAAAATCTTTATAAGATAATTGTTCTCAAATAGCACCATCAATAATCATAATGATTTTAGCCTCTTTACAAGAGATGAACATACGCTTGGGTTACATGTTAAGATGAATTATTCATTTCTGTTGTTGTTGTTGTTTCATCACTGTATATAGGTTTCCCAGACATTTTGTCATAATTTACATCCGAATAAATCAACCATCATTTATAATCAATAAATTTCATTCTTCCTATACGATCGAATGTTCAAACTACAGACTTACAACTAGATCAGTAATTAGTAAAAACAACAACAAAAAATGAATAAAGTGAAGCATGGATTCATTGAACATTATAAAGATTAAATTATGGTTATAATCATTTTTTTTTTCAAAATGAGGATCAAGAGGATATCTGTATGTCATACTGAGACAGTGAGATTCCGCCACCTCTGTGCTCGTACCCAAAGCCTGCATTGTTTTTCCATCCATCAGTTTCCGCGGCTTTGGGACAATCTTCCTGAATTGTTGAGGACGGGGGTGGTGGAGGTTTCACTGTCCAGTTGGATACTCCATTTGCGTCGTCATTTGTTTGTAAACTTGTGATGTGTACAATCCATTAGCGTAGCCAAAGGGGGGGCAGAGGGGGCAGTTGCCCCCCCCCCCCGACCCTAACTGCTTTTTCGGTAATTTCGTCGGTACGC
>JZLH01S0548402.1:33628-47371 GCA_001188425.1 Eucidaris tribuloides
CAGGCGGGTAGAGGGGGGCAGCGGGGTAACTGGCCTCCCTCTGAAAAAAATTTCAGGCGGGAAAATCCCACAAACGACCAAAGAAAACGGAAGGAAAGACGCACATTTTGACTTAGTTACCGGGAAATTATTTGGTCCTCTGCCCCCCCCCCCCGATAACAAGCCTCTCTGTTATGCCGCAGGGGGGGGGGGGGGTACCACGCAGAGAAGGTAGTGGTAAAGATATATTGGAGGATCTCTGTGATTAATGTTTCCAATCTCTACTAATAACAATATTTTGAGGTTACAATTTGCATCAAAACCTCAAAATATTCGTTTTGGACAGAATACGTATCGATCAACACACAGAAGTTTTTACACTCATGGCGTGCATAGAAACCATTTTAAAATTCTGACCCGAAAGGTTCTTTTGTAAACTTTTGTTTTGAAAAGTGTTAACTTTGATTTCTGGCCCCAATTCGAATTATTTTGAGGATGAAGAATGAAAATGTAACCCCGCGATTTTGCCTTCTCAAACGTTGCTCCCCCGTGCGAAGCTCACGCTGTCTTCTGATGCTCGTACGATTAACAACAATAAAAATGTTGTTTGTTGAAAGGCGCCATTGACATATTAATAAAGTCCATTTTACCAAAGTTTATAGTGGGGTTTATTACATCTATCATATAGCCGTTCAACGTGGGTTCTACACTCCAAATGATCATTTACGATGAATATGACAACATTTAGCATGGCCGTCGAATTGAAAACACACTGGTTACAAAAAGGAATTTTGATTAAATTCAATTTATTCATCAATTTCTTTCTTTGCCTTAGGTGACATATTCAACTGCAAAATGATAACACCTCATACTCTTATAATCCTCCTTGCAGAAATAGGGGAGTGCAGGCAACATAATTTTTGGAAAGGCCCCTCCCAGTAATACATGTAATTTTTTTCTAATTGCATAAAATCGTGTATCTTAAGCAGAAGCAATTTGTTCCCCCTTTTTGTTTAGTAAACTACGTAATGCACCATGAGCATTCTCGTATTGGTGGAATGTGGCTAACACCAAATTCAGAATTACATTGTGTATAGTGTAATAGTTTGCTGTATTTATAGTTAAATAAATTGTCGCCCCTGTGTCCACCCGCCTCGCCTTTTACTTTCTCTCTCCATCGCACATCATGCAGTTTTTTAATTTGTGGCACTATATTTCCCGTTTCTGTATCTTCCATACAGACTCTCGCGCAAATCGGCCGAAAGACAAATGGCAGCTTTTCAACTTCAGATGGCGGATGGTGATCGAGGAGGATCGGTCCGAGTCAGAGTATGAGAAGCGATACAAGATGGCGCTCCGCACCGGAGGCAGAGCAAACCTCGAACAACACAAAACATAACGCGCGATGTTCTGAATGAACACACGCGACGGATCCACTCCTTTCTCAGGGCGCATCTTCGAGGTCTAAGTCAATCTGTTGCCCTGATAACGGTGCGACGGGAGTGACAGGACAGTCATTCTCATTCACTATCGGTCCTGTGTCAGCCCGCTGTGGGGTCGAATCAGCGCCGCTAGTACGAATCCCGTGATAGCATGATGGGGCGGAGAAAACCACTAGACGATAACGATCGTCTGGGCTTATGCAAGATTTGGGAGAACAGTCGAATGACGAACCGAGCACGAAACGCGGGAGTGACTACGTCGTGCTCTCAGAGAGGCAAAGCAAACACACAAGGTGACATGACGACAAGATGGAAGGGAAGCGCGTTAATTTACAACCAGTTAGGGCTTCGTCTCCAATCCAAAGCAGGAACAAAAGGAGGGTCTGCAGAGGCGACACACGACAACAGGCATCGCAGACGTCAGAGCTTGCCCTTGACGAGGTGGCGAAGCTCGGTCAGATCTGACGTTAAGACAGTCAACTGCTCCAACGGTGGTGACTTTCGCAGGCAACATTCCACGTACAACACGGGAAGAAGGTTCGAGATCCCATGATGCCCGAGCATTGACTGTGGCAAAGTTGAGGGGCAGAAAAGCTCCCACGCGAAGAGTCAAACGCAAGAAGTGACACTTGTGTAAGTGAGTAAGCCACCAGTGAAAGACTTGCAAATACAAATTCGGAATCTTACACAGGAAAACCTGCAAAGACAAAGTTCACAGAACAGCGTAATCAATGACATTTATTGTCGCTCTGTAAAATGAGTAGGATGTATTCTAACGTCCTGCGTGTAATTTTCATACAGAAATGATTGCTTGCTACACCTAGAATTTTCTATGTCAAACAAATCTTTATCTGATTGGCAACATAAATGTTGATGTTAGCCATTAACTTCCAAAGAGAAGGCGCCCATGGAGCCCTCGTTTTCTTTATCTTTTACGAAGATGCTTGTTAAATTTGTAATCAATTTTGTGCCTAACATTTGGCCCCGTTTGATTCCAGTTATACATACGAAGTAAAGATAAAAGTTTGGTCTTATTTCTCATATTTTGACATTTTGCTTGTGCTTAGTTGTTGCTGGGGTTTTACCGACATTATTCAAGTGCCGAGGGGCGGTGGGGTGGTCGATGGCCCAACCGTGGGACTCTGGGGCGTGTCTGATGAAATTGGCGTCGGCGTCTAGACACAGAATATCTGGAATGAAAAGAGACAAAACTTTGACATTGACCAAAACATTTGCATAACCGTAGAAATGATGGAACAAATAAGCCATTTTGTCGACTTACAGCATGCATATCGATATGCTCTACATGTATTTGCATTCTCACTGCCGCAAGCAGAAGTGTGGGCGGGGGGCTAAGCGGTCACGTTCGGTGTGGACCAAATCCGATAACTGAAAGAACTAATTTTTCCCACAATTACGACAAGTAAATTACCTTTCTTTCGCGATAGAATCGCACAGCAAAAATACAAAAAAGTTATTATTATTATCACCATTATCATTATTATTATCATTGTTATTATTATTATTGTTATCTTTATTATTACTTTTATTATTATTGTTATTATTATTATTATTATTATTATCATTATTATTATTATTATTATTATTATTATTATTTGTATTATTATTATTATTATTATTATTATTATTATTATTATTATTATTATTATTATCATCATCATCATCATTATTATTACACTGTACATTTTCACCCTTTTAAAGGGCTTCATTTTTAGACTTCATCAAAGACACTTACAGCGTGGGGATTATGACCTATCAGAAGTGTGGCCATTGTTAACTTGTGCCTGTAATTAACACAGTTTACTATCTTTACATAGGAATATTATTGAAAAAGCCGGAAATGCATTTTATGGCTTTCTTAGCCTTGGAGTTCTCCTTCATCTATTTCCCTTTCTTATTTCATTTAGGGCCTATATAGCGACCCTCTTCTTTAATTATTAATAGCGACACCTTTCTACCTCTTATGAAAAGCTAACCTTTTCTCCAATTGTGAATAACCGCCCTCTTCTCCCATTATGAATAGAGACCCTTTCTTCGATTACGAATAGTGATGCTCTCCTTCGATTATGAATAGCGACCCTCTTCTTTGATTATGAATAGCGACCACCTTCTCCTGTTATGAATATTATGAATAGCGACCCTCGATCTTCTTCGATTACGGACCCTTATGAATATTGACCTTTATGAAGAGCGACCCTCTTTTTGTATTATGAATAGGGACCCTTATGATAACCACCCTGATTTCGTCCTGTAAAGAGCGACATTGTTCCGTATTATGAATAGAGGCTTGTGTGTCTTATTATAAACGATGGTCCTTTTGAATAAATGCTCTTATGAATTGCGAACCTTATGTCTTATTATTAATAGCGGTCCTTATGAATATTATGTCTTATGACTAGCGGTCCATAAGACAGTTGCTTACCAAGACACGTAGCATTAGGTTTTGCATCACGCTGGATGAACTGCGACAGGACAGGAAGGTCATGTGATCCGCGATCGTAGGTACGAATGTAAGCACACTGCGTAACAGGTTTGGGTCCGTGCTATCGGATACGATGCCGGTCATCATTTGTGTTGCTCCGATAAACCAAGAGATGGTTTGTGGTTGCATGCCTCCGGTAACATTGCACTCCCCAGTGTACGTATCACCCGCCCGAAGGAAACCATCTTCTGCGTCTAATTGTAAGGTTACCGTCGGTGGAACTGACGTAGCAAATGAATTCAAAGATCAGTTAATGAGACCGAAAGCTTGAAATTCAACGAGTATTTCTGGAGACGATACTTTGTGCAATGTAAATATCTGAACATGATACGTATTTTTAGTGATGTATCATGTTTATAGGACCACTCCTTTTCCCGATTTTCGACAATACAATAAAAAGATCGATCGATTGATTGACTGATTGATTGATTGATTGATGGATGGATGGATGGATGGATGGATAGATTCACAACAAAACTCTCATGTACCGCAGCTGTTTTCTGTTTATTTATTTGTGTGCATGTTTTAGTCATGGAAGATCATAACTATACACATCTGTTGGTGTGTGTATGTTTTTTACAATCACTGGCGCTGGAAACAGTTAATGACATTGAATGTACATTTCCCTTTCTGTATAATAATTGTCTTTCAAGATATACATGAACCTATTTTATTACATTTTCAAGTGTTCTGCCAACACACACACAAACATTGCACCTAATGTTTAGGCCTATATTGATAGATAAGATTTTCCACTGCAACATAAAACTTATCAGTGTGCAAGAGAAAAAAGACTGAAATGACAATGTTATATACAATCATTATTTGTAATAAACCTCAACAACAAGCGTACCAAGTGTTATTTGTTGCACAGGACTGGAAGTAGAATATTCCAGGTCAGCCAGTTGTCCACTAAATGACCTCACTACAACGTCATACACCACATTTGACTGGAGACCCTCAATGACCCTGTATGTTACGTTGTTGGCAACCGTCACCACCTGTTGCTCAGATTGTGTAGATGTGTATGTGATCTGAAATCCGTCAAATCTTCCTGCCGGTGGAGTGTAACTTACTCTGATGCTGCTTATGGAGACTGTTTCAAGTGTAACACCTGTCACACTCCCTGGCGCTGTATGAAAAGAAACACACGATGAAAGAAAAATTTGGATGAAAATAAAGAATGGGAATAGACACTGATAATTTATCTGAAACAGGACAAGAGAATGATAATTCATGCCAGATAATTATGAAATTACTGCAATATCTTTGTGTGTGTGATATCGCAGTAGTATGTCAATTATTGCCTTAAAATTAGACATAATATTATGCTTCTTGTACAATCAGAAAAAGAATATTTATATTTTCTAATTGTTAATCCAGCTACATATGCCGAAGTACGGAAAAATCCGTGATACTTTTAAATTCTGTGATTGCTAAATTACAAGAAATCCCGGAGATACTCGATATATATTCATTTCATTTGAATAATTTTTTTTGACAAAATTGTTGACAGAATAGACATAACAAGTTGTTATCTGCACTTTACATTGGTACAATAATTTGTTCATTAGGCCTACACTTCACCCATTTTGCTTATCTATAAGGCTGCTTGAATGTTTGCTACACGGCTCGGCATGTAGAGAGTTTACACATACGATAGGCAGATATAGGTTAATGTTACGAAAGAAGAAAAATAAATTTGAAAAGTTAGTAACCTGTTCTGTAACGAGACCTGTACAAACGCTCATTAGTAGCTGCATTTGTCAGCACACATTCATAGAGTACACCAGGAGTTAACGAAAATAAAACTCCTGTAGAACTGTTTCGTAGAGTGATTGTTGACTCAAAATTGGTATTAAAGTCCACAGCCGTCCCCGTCAATATGGTGATTATACTTTGTGCTGCCGCAGGAATAGTGAGTCGGAAGAAAGTTGGGCCGAAAAGTGTTCGATCGAGGCACAACTCACATGCTGCAAGATTAAAAAAAAAAACCAGAAGATAAAACTAGTCTGCCGTAAAGGGAAGACTGTTTCTGAGTTTGTCGATTGCTATGGTTAATAGACTGAGGCACGGGGCCGGTGTAATCAATTCTACTCATTTCCTAAATTAGGAACCGATAGTCGATTCACTATCTCCAAAAACATATGGAAAACTTAAGCCATGAATGGTGCATTTGGCGGTACGGTTTGTTTACATAAGCCGTGTGCGTTCATCAGTAAGCGCGTGGAAATGTTTTACAAAGAAAGCTCATGGACGTGCGAAAATTGGTCAAAAATGAGAAACTGCCTTTAATTTGATGTTAAAAAAAACGCCTTAAGTTCCTCTCCACCAATCACAATAAATTTTACATCAATCGAGAGCACTGTATATTGTACAATGTGTTGGCATGCAGGGGTAAGCGATAGACCAAAGATAGAACGAAAGAGTCACGTTTACACTGTGCAAAGTCAGTCGAATTGACGTCATTTCTTCCGAATCCCCATAGACTTTGAAAACTTAGGTTGATTTGAAGCTAAGTTTAGCCTAAGAACGTCCTAATTTCTTGAGTTACAATTATTATAAGAGTGTATTTAATGAAAAGGTTAATGTTTCAGCATTCATTTGCAGAGCGAGGGTTTTCAATACCCCATTGCATTTTCTTTTCATACGCGAGTCTTTGATGAAAGGGGGGTATTTTACTCGAATTTTGATGTGTTGTGGGGGATTAAGGCGGCGCTCCGGAGCATATGCAACAAAGTTTTCCATATGGTGACCGATTACACGACGGCAGCGGTTTTAAGGGTCTGGGAGTCATCTCTAAATTTCATGGTCATTTTAATAATCTGCAGACCGCAGTCGATCCCTATGGCCTCGATAATTGCAATGCCAGTCAAGACCTTGCCCACCACAGACAAAGGTGATCCGACATTTGCTCCGGCGACAGTTGCTCCAGGAACACTATCTCAGAAGACAAAGAGTTGCGGTTAGGGTTGCCATTGAGTTTCCAGTTCAGAATAGGGTAAGGAAATAGGGATTACTGTTTGGGTTAGGGTTTGAGTTAGGGTTAGGGTTAGGGTTGACGTCAGGGTTAGTGCATGAAATAGTCGTCGGATCAATTGTCGCCGGAACAAATGTCAGACATTCCAGACAAAATACTCCCAAAGGGCCGTACTGGTCAGTATTAAGAAGTAAAGGTAGCTGAAGTACTTCCCACAATCTATGTTGTGGCTGGACTGCCAATTGTGTGGCATATTTGTGTGTGTCCACACAGTCACACACACACACACACACACACACACACACACACACACACACACACACACACACACACACACACACACACACACACACACACACACACACACACACACACACACACACACACACACACACACACACACACACACACACACACACACACACACACACACACACACACACACACACACACACACACACACACACACACACACACACACAGATGACACGAGATACATTGTCTGGGTGTAATTTACCATGTTTCGGAACGGAAATCAAGACACAAGCCTTAGTTAAAGCATTCGGCTGTACTATAGTTTTCTAATCAATATAGCATGGGTAAACCTAATCGTCTGGAAGCCAGATTACTCAGAATCAAAATAGGTAGTGAAATTAGACTCGGTTCCCAGGGGCTGTGACTATCTGCCCATGTCCATCAATGTTGTAATGCAAATAACTACCACAGCATCTTTGGAGAAACTAACCTGGGACAGCTACTGTGATACAGCTCTCATTGCCAGCTTGGTTATATGAGTTAACACCTGTGACTGTTACAGTGTAGGTTGTATCATCAAATAAATGGTAAATGACGCGTGTAAAGCTTGTCTGACTAGCAGCATCCTGTGTCTGTTCATCCACCACTGCATTGGTTGAGTTCCGAATGGTGATGGTGTAGTTGTCGGGTGTGTTGCCAGTGGAAGGTGCATCCCACGTCAGTGTGAATCCCCACTGCTGAATGTCGGAGGCCGCAAGATTCTGCACAGGTCCAGGAATTTGGACAGTTGCCTACGTCAACCAGGAAAGGATATGAGTAAATGTCACAAATTTGATCTCTCCAAGTCTGAAACAGTTTGAGTCAGGACGATAAAGCACCTCAACTTAGTGGCCATATTTATATGTAAGACCCTGACCATCGCTGATTACTGCGAGGGGCGCCCACTGCCTACGCCGTCCCCTCCCTTGGGTTATCCGCCCATGTGCCTCCTTAGACCGATAACTTTGGATTGCTTCGTCAATGTGGTCGTTGACATGGGCGCAAATCCAGGGGGACAGGGGGACATAACCCCCACAATTTTGACATTTAACATAGCCCAGTATTACAAGAGCGTGGTGTCCTCAATGGGTGCCCCCTCACACACACACACACACACACACACACACACACACACACACACACACACACACACACACACACACACACACACACACACACACACACACACACACACACACACACACACACACACACACACACACACACACACACACACACACACACACACACACACACACATTTCAAAATGGATTTGCGCCCATGGTCGTTGACATATTGGACCAAAATTAATATTGCAGTTGTTGTTTTTTATAAAGAAGCGTGGGCATTATCACACATAGTTTAAATGAATACTTATTTTTGGAGCCCTAGAAGACAGTTGAATACAGCTGATAACGGGTATTGACTCAAATCTATGATCGTCCGATACGTATTGACCACGATGATAATCAACCAGTCCAAAGGCGAAGCTTTCGGTCTACACCTGGCACGAAACAAGATTTTTCTTTGTGACGCCATATAGTTGACACCACAATTTGGGATAAAAAGCGATGGCTGAAATCATATCTTCCCATCACTGGCTGTTAGAGATAGCAATGAAACGTAGGGTCATGTTTCAATTTAGAGAGTTATGAGTGATTTAAAAATGTACGGTATACGCTATGCGCAGGTGCGCTCATTTTCACATTTTGGGGCGCGTTGGCGTTAATTTAGGTTTAGGTGGTCGAAAAACAGTTCTAAATGATCGGGAATTCAGTGAGACGTCCAAAACCATTGAAAGGGGCAATGATATTTGCTCAGGACAGGATGAGTGGGGGGAAAAAACTCGCGTATCCGCGTGCACCATTTGACCCATGACCTGAACTCGACTTCGTTATTTCAGGCCCTGCAGGGCGCGGTCGGGAACTGGTTGTAAATAACAGGGAATTCCGTCAGGCAACAAATACGATCAAAAAACTACGGTATTCGTTAATTAGTAGTGCTTGCATGAATTTATCAGTTTGACAGTAGTTTGAGAAAGGTAATCCAGGTTAAAATAGAAAATCTACCATGAAATAGGGGTAGATACAGGGCTCGTTGTTTGTTTGTTTGTTTCTTACTTTTCATGTGCACAGACAATTAACTTTGGCAGTTGGTTTGGGACAGTACTTTAAAAAGAAGTATCTATTCCTATTCCTATTCAAATTTCTCCTTCTTCTTCTTCTTCTTCTACCACTACTACTTCTTCTACTTCTTTTCCTCTGTGAATTATTATCATCATTATTATCATTCGTGTTACGATAGAAAATTAGACTAAAGGTGAGTCTATGAACTTTTTTTCCAATACAATATATTTAGGTCAATATACTTACATTGCTTCCCGCGACGATTGTATCATCCTGTTGGCAGGTTGTGCTGTCATGTGTACACCTGTTGCCATAGACACACCAATCACAGGCCCAAGGACTACTGACACAGGATGAGCAGCTGATCATAGGTACAAACAATTTTAAGAATAAATGCCTGATCGTAAAAATTGCAATTTCAACGCCTTTTATAGCTTTGTTACACCCCAGTATGTTATTTTTGTTTTAAAATGATCGAAATCCATCTTAAATGACATTATGGAGTTCACTTGTAACTTAATTGTGTTTGGTTTTATTAGAAAGCCACAATAACATTTCATTCAGATTACATCATGTCTTGTCATGGGGACTATAATGAATTCTATCTGCCAGTTTGTGCTATTCGCAGATTATGTACAATACAATTCATGTTTTATTTCACAATATATACAATATAAACATGTTGAAAATCATACAAAGTATAATACAATAATTTGCTTGAATGACAAGTGAAAATTATAAATTATTACCGCACTGAATTGGATATTTAAACTGTAAATATGGGGGACTGGTTAAAACCAACAAAAGAAGGTTTATTAAAAAAAAAGGGGGGGCTTGTACAAATTACTTAGCCCACCATCGAGTTAAATAAATGTAGACAAATATTGATGTACAAAGTGTAATATGTAAAATGTACAAATTTAATACATTCTTTAACAAACAAGCTTTAACAAGTGTGGAAATAATTATGTCCTGATTCAATGAGCAAAGCAAAATTTAGATCATTGTTATACCAAAAAGCCATTCTAAAACCAACAAGATACTTATCACACACACGTCATATTCTGGTAGAGACACCCTTTCAATTCATCTCCACATACAAAAATGAGCTAACAGATTGCATTCCGTATATTAAATGGTTAGTGCCACACTAAATAGTTCTGAAAGAAAGTATGGACTAGACGATTCAAATGCCACTTTCCACTTGTTTCACCATCTTCAAATCATAACAGTTAACTCCTATACTGAAAAAGAAATTTCTTAACCATGACACACATATGTATTTACACTCGCCAGTTTCTAGTACATACTCTTTTTGAATGCACTTCCTCATACGGAAGTACACTAATGGATGGTATTGTGTGCATTAACTCCTTTGTGCCATGAAACGTGAAAAAAAGTATGGAAAAGTACAGCCTTGACTTTGGAAGTAACGCAACAGTGGTTGCATAGTGAACGACCACTGAAGGGGAAAATTACAGGTGTGCGACTCGTACTGTATTGAATACATGTTTCAATATTACAATACCTCTGCTCTTTCATACGTTTTGAATAATACATTTGAAAGTTATTCAGGTATCAATTTGCGTGAGCATAATGTACTGTGTCCGAGGAAACAGATTCACCATGCAGGAAGTACAATCTGGAAATTTATACATATTATTCAGGCCGGTTAGTATGTAAATTTAGCTGTTTAGCTACGAATTTGTTGATAGTTAGACTACTCACTTTGTAATCACACTACACTCATAGAAATAAAAGTCTGTAGAGACAAACGTCACATTGGTCTCAGTCGACAAAAGCGTGAGCACCATTGCCACATGATTATCTGAAATAAATGAAATAACCATCAAAAACATAAGGATTACATAAATGGATCGAAATGTGACATCTTTTTGAATGTTTACTTTTTGTACATGTACTTAAACATTTTTGTTTAGTTTTAGGGTAATTAAATAAGCCTACTTGATATCCATGATAGCCATCTAATAGCCCTTTCAAAATGCGCTCTTGTAAAGTTATGTATCTCGGACTTGACGTTTTTTCTATAATCAAATTTCGGTTACGCTAACGTGTATCGAGTGTTACAAAACACTACTTAGAAATGTAAAACACTTACCGCCATTCGGAATTGGTGGGATCACGTCTGAAGGAGGTGTTAAACAGCTCAGTAAGTTCCCGTGACTTGTAGCCGGCGTTTCGTACGTGTCAAATAGACATTTATACTCGTAGTTATCTCTCAAGGGAGGGATATGGTGAACAGAAATGTTTATCTGCAAAGTATAATGCCATGCACTCAATGAGACGGAAAATTATGCAACATTAACGTGTTATATCCCTTTCCAGTAGGAGGCGTGTAGGCAGGTAGATAGATAGATAGGTTGCTTGCTTGATTGATTGGTTGGTTGATCGATAGATAGACGGACAGAGAGATAGAGGGATACCTATAATACAGCAGATTCTGACCCTAAGTCCCATGAAGAATCTATATCATTACATGTATTTACCATCTATCTCTATATTCCTAACCTCCTGGACCCAGAACCTATAATACTGTTTGAGCAGAAGAAACAGTCATTCTCCACCACCCAAAACAACACACACACACACACACACACACACACACACACACACACACACACACACACACACACACACACACACACACACACACACACACACACGCACACACACACACATATATATATATACATATACAAATATATATATATATAACAATGAAAATAACAGAAATTCATTTAATAATGGGCCTGTTGGATTACATTATATCTTTCAGTATCCAAATTCCTTATCCTTCTGGAAACCTCACGTAAAGAGCGTGGTCGAGGTCTGTAATTACTTACCAGTTGTTGAGTGGCTGTTATTGGTAGACTCGACGCAGGCTGTATATTGGACACTCTAACACACTGGGATGTATTGTACGGAAGCCACCGACTTGTAGTGTTACTGAAAGGGCATGCCTGATATCTCGTACATCTGTGTAAAAATAGTGCCATTGATATTGAAAGAATGTTACACAGTTCTGATGTGAGTATCATGTTTGTATAGGTCGTTCAATGTTTTCTGTGCAGCCGTTTGATTGGCATTAAATCTGGCAAGAGTTTGCAGCTGTGAATTAGGCCCTTGGGGTAACGAAATTTTACATTAAATAATAAAAGGCATTATACAAATAAACTTTTAGCATTTTGTGCATAAAAGTTACAATGTTTGCAGGAAATAACATATTGCAAGATTCGATTTCTTTCGTATATTTACATAACACTCACTAATAAATGTGTGAGGGATATTGCTGATTAAAGCAGTTGTCCAAACTACCCCGCAAATACCATTTTTCGTGTGTGTTCTTTCTCATCCTGAACAACTTGACCATATATTACAAAGCATCCTTAAACATCGCTGACTGGAGTCAGTATGATAAATTTTGAATTCTTTGTAGTAGGAGTGGCGCGATGATAATTCCCAGTATTGTTAGTTGACATTATAAACAATAAATGTTGGACCTTTATGCTTCACTCGGATTCGTATAATTATTTGAGATGGTGACTTATTAAAAAGGTAATCTAGAATTTCGTCAATGATCCACTTTTGGAATTAAATTATCGGCTGACAATTTATATCCCATTGTGTTGTTCTCCGATTTGAAAATGTTACAAAACACAACAAATAGACGTGTACTATTTTGGTACTAATAGGTCACCGGAGTAGTTCATTATTTTCCTGGCAGACATCCTAATTAAGACAAAGATGATGAAAAGTCCATTGTTTCCTCAGCTCACCTAGCTTCCAGTGTACACCATCCACAGTAGGGATCTCCATCATTTCCTCCATCTATACCGATACAATCTTCACAGGTTGTGTACTGACTGCAGTTAGCTACAGTCAATTTCTGTAACTATTAAAAAAAGAAACTCATGTGACTTAGCGCGTTTTTCTTGAGCCACTTGTATGGGTCCCATGGCGTACTTATTTGTAATGTTAGAAACATCAGTAAAGTGCTAATCTTAAATTTAAAAACTACTGTCGCCTAACCCCTTACTGACTTAAAGGTAGGGCTTCCATTTCGAATGCCTAAAAATTAACGAAGTGTTAATACAAGGGTATTTAAAATAACTTAAGAACCTAAAGCAAAGTATATGAGTAAGAAACTTAGTTTGGTTAGAATTATATTGATCGTTAAATTTGGTTTTCAATGACAGTATCACAAATACCAAAATTCCTCTTCTTGTTTCACACCCTTACAGGGGTTTTTATCATGATGTGTAAATAAGTAGGCCTATCATAAGGTAGTGGTAATGGTAAGAACGATAAGAGAGTAAACTTAATCAGTTGTCACACAATGTAGCAAGTGACGCGAGTATTTCTTTTTGTTTGCTACATCGTGAGACAACTGATTACATT
>JZLH01S0548502.1:7618-22131 GCA_001188425.1 Eucidaris tribuloides
AGGCATAAAAATGAATCTTAGTATTTTTTTCCACAATCTTTCTCACATGGCTAATTTCTTATGTATTTCCTTGTTTTTTTAATTTAACCCGTTGACTACGGAAGTCGGATGTGCCCTGTGTTAACTCTATGGGATTTTCAGAATCTCGGAGGCAACAGGTCAAACCAATGATTTTCTTGTGAAAAAAATTAAATAAACCCTTGTTTTAATTACAATTTAAATCAACAATTCTGAAAGGAAATATCTAAAAATGTGTACCTTTATCTTGAAATCTCCTACCAACTCTAGGAACTCTGGAGATTCTTTTTTCAGGATCTGTGGATTAAAAGAAATACAAATTTATGATTTATCACAGATAAAATACTGTACATGTGGCATACACAGGGCAGAAATTAACCGAGGCCACATAAGGCCATGGTTTTTGGAGCCCCTCTCTTTGGCCCTAGTGCTCTTTGTACTCAGCTCATACTTCAAGCCATAATGAAAGTGCCTTTTGATCCACAGGCCTCTTTCTAACCTGTGTTTCCATTAAAACTATATGTAATCATTCTCTGTCAACTGTGACATAAATCACTCTTACTTACATCATCAATATGAGAAATTATAACAACGCTGCAAATAATGTCTGCCATAACCTTCGGGAACTGTGTACCTTTTGTTTTGTTTTGATTTTGGTGTTTTTTTTCTATTCGAATGATTAGCATCTGGTGTCCATTTTGTTTGACTTTGGTGTCTGAATGGATCATGAATGCCTGCCCTTTTAGTAAACTTGCCCATTTTAAACCGTTGGAGATGATTTGATTTTGCTTTAACACGCATTTTCCATACAGCCCAACACGAGTTAACTTGTACTTAGTCTCCAACGGGTTAAACATTTTTCTTTTCTGCCCTGGGCATGCACTACTGTTTGTTTCCTCTATGAAACTAACTGTGGCAATGAACTGAACCCCCCCCCCCCCCCCCCCCCACACACACACACACACACACAAACACAAAGTATTATTTTGTGGTTACACAAAAAAAATAATACCAATTCAATTTTCCACATCTAAAAACATTTTCTCACCTCCAGCTTTTCTCGTTTTGAGAGTTTGCTAAGATCTTTGGTGACTTTTTCCTCCTCAAAACCTTCATCTTTGGTGACTTTATCAAACTGCTTTCCTGCTTCCTGTACAAATGAAAGGAAATTTTAAAAAAAATGACTGAAATTGAAGCATTAGTGAATAATTTCTACAAATTTTCTGTGGATAAAATACAAACAATATTGATGGTAGTACTTCATTACAGAGCCATTATATTAGTCAATTTGTAATTATTGCAAAGAGACACTTGTTCACATCAAAGGACAGTGAAAATAAGAGGGAAATGCCTGAAGCACTCCGGAGTAATTTCTACAAGCATTGGGGAAGGGGGGAGAAGGGATCTAGAATACAAACATAATTGATGGTGGCACTTCATTACAGGGCTGCATTTACACTTAATTTCTAATTACTGCACAGGGACACTCAAGGCTGGACTACATTCTTATTAGATATTAAGATTTACAGCAGAACATCCTGTTCACTTGTGAGTTGTGACCAAACATGTCACTTTCTAATGATTAAACGTGCTGACAAAATAGTGGAGCAGATAACTGAAAGCGTTCAAATTGTGATACAAAGGCATGAAATTGGCATGTAGAGTCATTTGGGCCAAACTATTTACGAAAAAGTACGCGGGCCACGCGAAAATTGTCCAAAATGGCGGCATTTTTTCGTAATTAGTTCAAAATGGCCGCCAGAATTGTATTTCCATCATAAAAATGCATCTCCCCTTGGCAAATTTCGAATATGAATTTTGTGCCAAATATATGTTTTGCATCTACGGTTTTTAATTTCCGAAGATAATATCAGACGCCATAATCACTCTTTCTATCATTTCGACAACGCAAAAATTCATAAAATATGACTTTTCAAGGCGAAAATGTTTATTGAGTACAATTCCGCACAAAAGTGGGAAACGTTATAGTCAACCAATACATCTTTTAAATGTTGTATGCACAGTAGTAAGAAGCTGTTGTAAGCGAAACAACGAGAGTAGTTTGACCTAGCACAGTCGAGGGGTATGCCTCGGCAAACCGTACTCCCACACAATCTAGCAGAAATCGGAAAAGCCACGTTGTTACCCAATCTGATCATATATTCTAAAGAACGTTAACCATGACAACGCCGAGACTTAATCAGACATGTAAAAAATCCTTCTGGACGCTGACCTTTGACCTTTCAACTCCACAATGTTAGTAGTCAATATGGTTTCCTCTTACTACTACTTCGAAAAGTTATAACAAGAATCTGATAAGTTACAGTCTCACAGTTATCATGATAACGAGCTCATCAGCCATTTGAGGCCGTGATCTTTTACCTTGACGCTTCAACAAACTCAACACAATATTTATCCAGTGACTCATAGCACACATTTGACCAAAGTATACATTGAAAATCCATAGCCGTTTATCTTGGCTTTAATTATTGTGGTAAACAAGTTAGTTAAAATCAGATATACAGGCCTTGTAACTTTTGACCTTTGGAACTTCTAACTGGCTCCAAAACCTAATAACTCATTCGGTGCTTATCTTTACAATGCTTGACCCCACCAAGTGAAGCTATTCATTGAGTATACGCAGTAATGAACCAAATTAGACATGTATTCGGCTCTATGTCCTTTGGGCCTTCTGACCTTTCAATTTAAAAATCTCATCAGTTTCATCTTGCAGTTACTGGTTACTACATTTACTCACCCCAGTTTAATTAAAATCATAATCATTGGTGTCTTGCATTAATCGCGAAAACTAGAACCGGGCAATGGACCACTGACGATATATCCCGAAACACAAGATGCCTCCGGAATGTTTTCTAGTTCTAAAAAATGTATTCAAACAATATCTAAATCATTTTTGCGATTTCGATAAGAATATGGACAACTTAGCAAACCAAAACTGGGATGTTTTTACAGAAATGCAACCTCTAAGCATCATAACAATTGTACAATAATGGAAAATGAGTCAAATATTTGCATCTACTACCATGGCTTGCTTATGCAAGTACGGGTAAAGTATGTTTGATAAATATTAGTAAAAACATCGAGATTTCATAGGAATTCCGCAGTTCCTTTGATTTACCAATCTTATTCTCGGAAGTAGTGAATAAAAAAGTATGAGAGAAATAAACTTCTGGTTTTGGTGTCGCAAAACTGTAACAAACACTGACAGTTGTCACAAAAGCATTACAGTCATTTATTTAGTGTATCGCCAAAGAAAGTTTAATTTCTTAGGAATTACATTCCATTTAAGTTGGACAGTTTTCTGTCAATAGTCTTCTGTTTTTCTTTACAGTCAGAGAAAAAAAATAGGTGAAATTTCTTTGTAACGCACAAACACAACATCCCCATGAACACTGAATGTGTGTTTTTAAAATCTTATGGAGTGTATTTCCCATCGTTACTTGGATTGCTTTGTTTTCATAATCACTGAAAATGTTCCGAAATATATATTTTTTGTGGCGTATTTTCCATAAGCCAAATCTAATGCTTGCTGGTGACCCCACTTACTCCGTCCGATCTAGTTCTCATGAACGCACTAAATACTATAGAAGCTTACTCTCGCAGGGTTGGTGAATTTTAGGTTCTATATAAAAAAAAAAGGCGCCATTACAAAGTATATTATGATTTACACTGAACCAGAATACATGTGGATTAGTTTATTACCAAAGAGGTATTTGTTTTCCCCTCCTTCCCCAAAATGAATTCTTTCGCCATCAAAGCCGCCTCGCTGGCTGCGCTCGCTTCAGAGATATATACCTCTGTAACCTCACTTTAACCAGTTATAGCTGGGCATATTGCATCCCGTATTCACATTTATCAAATGAGGGGTCAGCGAATATAAATGCTAACCCACAAAAAGTGTCATCTTTGAGATAATCGATTTTTTTTACTTTTTTAAGGTTATGAAAAAAATCCATAAATCACCGGTCTTTGGTTCAGGTGTCTTGAAATATAGTCAATATGCAAAAGAGTAAAACATCAAAGGATACCTCGTGAATCATGGATTAATATAACATTAAGATAAAGTTCTAATTTCATGTTCATTCTGCATAAAAATCAGTTAGCACTCTAATTTCTCTCTGAAATTCAATACACGCGTAATCCACTGGGACATTTTGTCATTCATTGAAGTTTTAGAGTATTAATTTACACAACTTTACCTACTTTATTGAATCGAGGTGGGGGATTCTCTGGATTGCTTCTAAACATTTTACAATTCCACAAAACAACAAAAAAATATTTTTGCTTTTCAGCATGAAAATTAGTGCTAACCCACAAGATAAAAAAGTGCAAAATTGCTTTTAAAAATTTGCGATAGGGACTTATTATAGATTATGACTTGAAGTAAAATTCCGTACAAATCTGAATAAATCGTTTTGTTTTACCAGTACCTGTATTTCACACCGAAATGTGAAATTGCTAAAAAAAAACTCTGTCGCTCTGAATGTAGAGAAAATATAGTGCTAACCCAACAAAGCACAACATATTGAAAAACATTCTTGGAAATTTTGTGGCTTGTAACTATATTGTGTCAAAAGTTGATACTTTTTTTTCCCTGTGTCCATTTTTATTGACATCTTCTTGGTCAAATTCAATATTAATTATTTATTACACAAGGCTAGAGTGATGGATAAAGGATCGTCGAAAACGCCGCGTCGTAACTCAATTTCACAAAATGAGGGTTAGCAGATTATTCCACCGACCCCCCTCAAATTCAAACAATTTATGTAGAAATTTCTCTCCAAAATCCATTACCCTGCATGTGACATTAAATGTTATGTGTGCAGCGATTTGCATCTGCAAATTAAATTCAGTTTCGGTCACGCGTGCCATTATAATTTCAAAATCGAAAAGAAGGTTATATAACTTCATTTATCACTTAGCATAATTCCATTTGTCCTTACATTACAGTCGTTAAATCTAGTCTAATATACTTTGGAAACTTAAATACATCACAAAATGCGTTTGTTCTTCTTGAAGTATTAACAAGCTTTTCCCAATTATCGTTTGGCTTCTTTCATCACTCACGGAATTGCTTTTTACTCCATTTAATTGACTTGATGGACAATGCAATTCCTGTAAATTAAATATAAAATGGCGGATTTTGTTATATTTTGATACAAAAAGTGCCAACAAACCCATCTTCCATATTCAATAGACTCTTACTGTATGCTTGGTCGTATAGCGCCTACGTCTTGAGTTTGGGAACATGCATGCCTTTTTTTTAAAATTAAAACGAAAAGAATGATATTAGATGTTCACAAGCATTAAGATATTAGAATCTGCGGTCGTTATTGAATAGTTTTGATGTCATATGTTACAATTTTTCTGTAAATCTAGGCAAGTACCCATATTTTAAAAGAAAATTCAACAGTCAGGAGAAAATGGAACAAAGTGCAAATCATCTGGGTCCCAAAACTGCTTTGAAAGCTTACACTAATTTGATTGAATTTTTATGTATACATGTTGTCAAAATTGGATTTTCGTTTAATAAAGCTTGATCCACACAACATGGTAAGGGACTTAGGTTCCCATTTCAAACGAAATCTATCAAAATTGCTCAACAGCTTGCCATGTAGGAAAAACCCATAAGAACTAATGGGGTAGTATTACGACAATGGTATGCGCCAAAGATGCCTATACTCCCCAGACCGCGTTCGGCATTTATTGCTAGGCCGGTCCCACGTCACAAACACACTGGCATCTTCGCCGACTCATCTACCCCGCTCCATTCGATACTCACGCTTGACATTAACACGCACGGCCACACGTCGCCCGTTAACCAAGCCAAAAGTCACGTATAAATTAGCGGACCCAGATTTGCCGGACAGTAAATGTATCAGTAAGGGTATCTTATGCCGCAATTGCAGACACCTCAACGGACGTTTTTACGTTGAAAAGGCAATACAAGTAATGGTTTATTTATTCATTAATTTCACTATTCCATTGTAAACTTTTGTCTTGCATCAAACAAGCGGTCCAAAACAACCGCTACCGCGCGAGCCCGGACCGCGAGCTATTGGAAAAGCGAACCCAGTTCTCGCTACAGGTCAGACTCCAAGCGTTGTATTTGTAGGATTAACACATGCTGTTTTAGCTGATTACGTATTTGATTGTTAACTTTGAAACACGTATCACACATTTTATAAGAATTGCAGTGAGATGCTGCCATTTTTCGATACAATACTTGACTATATATATGGGGCAGGTTGTAGGCAAAGTTTTGGATGTCTTCCTGGCAAAATGTTTTGAAATTAGAGTAAAATATTTATATTCAACTATAAATGAATCAATTTTGGAAAAAAAAAAGCGTTTAAATAACTCACTTGTGGCCTTTAAGTGCTGTCAAAGTTTAGCACATCCAATCAAGATGTGGATCATCTTGTAGTGAAAATTGAAAAATGTCCTTTAAAAATGATACCAACAACTCATGGTGCTATAGGAGGTTCATTCAAAATCAATTTTCGAAAACTGCTCAATATAGGGTGCACATGGCGGGCCATTTTGGGAAAATGCCCCCCATAACCCGACCACTTTTGGGGAACATTTCCACTTGGCCCGCGTGATTTTTGATGGGAACCCGCGAGATATCACATGCAAAATTTGGTGCTTTTTATCACAATTGAACGATTCGACCCAAAAATGCAGTTATCGGCGGGGGCCCTCCACTACAATGAGGAATTATACTGTTAACAAAATTTCCAACAGTAATGTGTTGTCCATTGTAATTGCAGAATAGATTGTTATGTGCATGTTTATATGTCAGTTGTGTATGTGCACTTTTACAAAACTACATTTGCATATTAGACTTTATATGTAAAATTGCCGGTTTTGGTAGTTTGTTGGTTTGAACTGCATAAAAGAAGGGGAAGAGGTAAATGCACAGCACTTTAACTCTTTATGTGCCGAAGTCGAAGATCTGCACCACATACATGTAATGCACATAAAGTCTACAGAGATTTAAATCCCCTGGCATGTTAAGGGTAAATGACATGATTGGGGGTAGTCCTCAACTTGGGCTGAAACTACTCTAGAATCAAGTAAACTATGCAAGGATTCTCTTGTGAAAATCTTGTAGTCAAACGTTGACTCATTCTAAAATAAACAATGTCAATATCACTCGTGGCACGGAAACCTGCTGTGTGGCTCTCTATGGGGCTTATATTTATATTTATTTATACTGTTAACAAAATTTCCAACAGTAATGTGTTGTCCATTGTAATTGCAGAATAGATTGTTATGTGCGTGTTTATATGTCAGTTGTGTATGTGCACTTTTACAAAACTACATTTGCATATTAGACTTTATATGTAAAATTGCCGGTTTTGGTAGTTTGTTGGTTTGAACTGCATAAAAGAAGGGGAAGAGGTAAATGCACAGCACTTTAACTCTTTATGTGCCGAAGTCGAAGATCTGCACCACATAATGCACATAAAGTCTACAGAGATTTAAATCCCCTGGCATGTTAAGGGTAAATGACATGATTGGGGGTAGTCCTCAACTTGGGCTGAAACTACTCTAGAATCAAGTAAACTATGCAAGGATTCTCTTGTGAAAATCTTGTAGTCAAACGTTGACTCATTCTAAAATAAACAATGTCAATATCACTCGTGGCACGGAAACCTGCTGTGTGGCTCTCTATGGGGCTTATATTTATCGTCCCCGGATAAAATTAAGATAATTCTATGTTTATGCTTGATTCTCCTTAAGTAAACAAATTACAGACAAATCTTCCCAGATGGGAGATTCACTCCTGCTAGTGTATGGTTGGTATATATTGCAACTCATTTGGTTCTTGTGGCATTTTCAAGTGTTCCCAATCATGTCACTAACCTTTAAGAGTGAAAGGGAAATGACAAGGTTGAAAGAGGTCCTCAATGTAGGAAACGATACCACGATCAAGTATACAGCATTTCTGCTTTGAAAATTTCATAGTTAAACGGTTATTCTTTGTTGTGTAATTACTATCAGAAACTGCTGTGTCATTCAAAATTGGTATATATTTTTGTTAGTCCAATTTTATCAGGGTCATACTTTAATTCAATACTGCGAACTCTTACTGTAAAGAACACTGATATTATTACAGACACAGGCTAACACTGTGGAGCTTAAATTAAAAAAAACTTGTCAAACTTTGCTATCTGAGCTACATAGTCAGGGTTCTCGCCAGGCCATTTACGCGTGGCGGGCCCGCCACGCGTAAATTTCATAAGTCGATTTGCGCCACGCGTAAATTTGGACAGCGAACAGCCGCCACGCTTAAAAAAACAAACAACAACAACAAAAGAAAAATATTCGCCTGTCTGTTTTCATAGTTGTCTGTTTCCATTTTAAATTTCTCACGAAATACGTTTTGTGGTTTACCCAGGGGCGCGGCAGGTACGCCCACGCACCACGAGAGGGCGTTTGCCTATGGTGCGATCACAGACGAACCTATAGTACGTCTGTGGGTGCGATTTCGGCTATGGAGAAATTGCGACATGGTTCGGCGCAAATTTGACTCCATGGCCTTATGCAAGGTGTTCTTCTCAAAGCTATTTTGTGTTGTATACCTCACCCTAGGTATCGATTTTAATGATTAATGGCTTGAAAACACATCAAAGATTATCACGGAACACTTGTTTGTTTTCAAGCGACGGAAAAGTCAATTTATCACGATAATTGTCCGGGTATGTACCAAATTTTGCATATTGTCGCTGTTTTCCATGAATTTACCGTAGATAAATAAGAGTGCACGCTGATGAAACTAATATCATGGGAAAGAAGAGACTCTGAGCTGTATTATTTTGTACATTTTACCGCATATCAAGTTGGCGAAGCAAAGCATATCACTTGCAGCGAACCCATGCACAAGCCTCCGTTGGCCGAAAAAATGACTTTCTCAGCCATGAATCCCGTGTGCGTGCAGACTGCAGAGGTTTCGCGCGCGTTGCGTCTGCTATGCATCTCACCGCGGCGCCTAGTCCCGCGTGTGTAAAGTCTTCACGGGGAGTCGGGCCGTGTGTATAACATGTTCTTACTATAAAGTCGGCGACGCAACCAAATTACTATTTTATTGATTGATGCAGTAAATCAATGAATTTCGGTGAAAGTTATTTCACTATACTATCGGTCCCACATAGATTTTAATTCATTTTGAATGGAAAACGCAATATTGTTTTGTTCAGTTTTGTTTCATCATTTCTTGTTGATTCGCTCAATTTGTTTTATACATCAAACATCAATGATTCGAACAATGGAATTCTTATTGGCTATGATTTAAACGTTAATATATTGATTTTCAACTCTAAAAGTTGTATTTATAAATTGTGTCTAGTCTTCTAATTTTTTTTCATTAACGGGTTTTAGATTGTGTGAAGTTTATTTAGTGTTATATAATCTATTTATGATTATTCTGCGCTGAGAAAACTGGCAAATTGTTGCGGCCCGCATAAATTTTTGTTTGATTCTTGTTGATTCTCATTTGTTTGTACATTAGCAAAACATCATTTTAGATTATTTAATGTTAAATAACATTTGATTGTCCATCTTTTATAAGACTTGTCTATCTTTGAGTTTTTTTTTTCAAATTTCATGAAGATTGTGAAAGTTTTAGTTTAATAATTTAATTAATGATTTCAATTTATTTTTCTTAAACTTTACCAGGAAAAAAAGAAGACGTCAGCAGGGGAGTACCATGGCAGAAGACATTAGTAATTATCTTGTAATAAAATGTAAAATAAAAAGTTACAAACCGTGATCTTGACGGACTGGATGCTGGCTGGCTGTGTATGATACGAAAGGAGTTTCCCCATCTACTCTCCACGGGCAACCAAAATATAATCACGAATAAGTTGTCTTCTGGATTCAGTTGGTTAATTGTGGAGCCTCTCATTTTTACTGCCAGATATCACATCCACGATGAATCACATTTTTGGTCACACATGTACCAGACTGAACTTGGAAAGTATCATCTGAAGCAAAATGAGGAGTCGTCAGCAAATGGCGCAGAAATTTTAAGAGATTCTATGAGACATCCAAGTATGCCTGTAATCATGGCTACACATCTCCGATACACAGGGGCAGAAGACAGGGTGGGATTCCTCTCAACGATTCAACCCATCTTTTCTTTAATCTCTTAAACAAAGTACAAACACCTAGAAACATCAATCATTGAGTATTTTGTTTCCTTCAATCGGTTATTATTTTTTTCAATGAGATGTTAAATTACGATACACAAGTGATAAGGAATTCACTACCAAATGGTTTTCATTCTTTTGCAATTGTGTGTGAGAGAGAAATCTGTTTTAGCTTGTTATCAAAATAGTTTTTCAAATCTGCCTGCATCATATAATTTCACATTTACGATGAATTCTGAGCAAATAGCAGTATTTAAAAAATAAATTACATCATAACTATCATACGCCAACCAAACTTAGTTAATGTTTTACTAACAGTTTCTTTTATGTTTATATTGATTGGCTTATTTCACCTTCTTGTTATTGTTATGAAATAAACTGAATGTGAAAGCTTTGTTGATGAAGAAAAAATAAATAACACAATCATACAAATAAGAATACTGAGTACGACAATTTTTAAATTTGAAATAAAGTTCATAATAGACAATATCACTTTCGAGCACATGTAAGCAAAAATAAATAATCATTATGCATTATCATTACTTGTTATTATTTTAATAGTTTCGTTTGATATAATTAATTTGCTATAAACTATTTTAGTGAGATGTTGTTGTTTGTGATGTTGTGTCGTCTTTATTTATTGGAATTTTATAGTGATTTCTTTTTACATTTATCGTCATTGGGTAAGTACAGTACATTGTATCATGAATTTGTACATGTATTTTAATTTTTTATTTGGTCTTTTACCAGGACGTCATTACTGCACAGGAGCTAAGAATAATTTCCCCGAAGTGAATGCCGTGTTCTCCATTTCTCAGCAATAACATCCTTATCATCGGCTCAGACCAAGGCGTGAAGAAAAGAAAATCATTAATGCAAAGGAAACGCTAAAACAAAATAAAGAAATCAAAACTTTCTGTAAGCATAATAAAAGAAAGAAATTGGACATGTTCAAATAATCTGTAATGAATCACAAGCATTAATTTAATTAATCCCACATGAATCAATAATTAGCAAGGATTCAATGACATAAGATTTTATTTATTTTTTGGTCATAAAAGAAAATTGATTATAAGAATAATTTTGAAAATGAATATACAAAAAAACTTTTAATTTTACTCGAAAAGGTAGTTAAGCAAAAATCTATTTTTGTAAATACATGTATTGATTTAGGGTTGAATTAAAAGATGTGTTGAAACATAAGAAAACATTATTCATCAGTAATCAGGCAAAATCAATACATCGCAGGTTCAGTTCGAGAAGCAAACTTACGGCAGGCGATCTGGGCGGCAGGCTGATTCAGCTTAGACTGTTTGAATGGCAACATAAAACAATGCAGTCGCATGATGATTGTTTATATTGAACTTTCACTATGATGCGATTTGTTTACTTTATTGTTGATGTTTATGTTGATTGTTTACGAGATTCGCGATATCCAGGATAATTGCAATTGAGCTTACCCCGCACGTCATCAAACCTGATACGGGGGCGCCTCACCTCACGGTCAAAGATGGCGCGCTGACCATGCTGTGAAGACTTGGTCCCCAGCGGGAAAGTGGATTTGCGTTCCTATGATTAGCGGGTCATTGTGAGCGTTACGTTAGAGACTGTCAGAAATGGTCGAGTTTTGCGCCTTTTTGCCCCGCCCCAGTAGGGTCATGAAATTAACATATTATACAATATTATTTTTATCATTCTCCCCAGAAATTCGGACAGTATAATTACCCACACACTTAGTTTGTAGATAGTAATGCTTTCATAGGAACTAACTTACGAGCGATTTTAGACTCTTTAAAATGGGTATTGCATCCAAGAGTAAAACCGCGGATTGAAGAAGATAACCGCTGTCACTCTCCCCCAACGCCATGAATTTTCTTCTTCTTTCCCCCTTTGCAGTCCATTCCGCACATTGAGCACAAGTATGTCTGAAGCCTCTACATTTGCTACGCTCACACTTGATGAATTTCGGCATACCCTCAGCTGCTACCTCTCATTTACACACATGAGTCACTTTTGTTTTCGTCCAGCTAACTTTCACTCACCCCCCCCTCCCCTCTCAGAAATCACTTCAAGCTAAGTTTCCCACAACCTCTTCCTTGTAGTAGAGCGGATAAAGCAGACCAATTGTGCAAAATTTGACTAGCATGAAACTTTCACAGCAACGTTAGTACATGCCATAAGTTTAATTTTAAGATCGGAGGGTAAGTCAGATTGACCTCGATGACCTCTGAGGTCAATGAGCCCTTAAATTATGCATTTTGAAGGTTTGCGTCATTTATGGTAATAATAAACGTGTTGCGCATCGGGACCCACTAACATGCCTTTGTTACAATGGAGTTGGCCGCTGGATTCAGAAGCATAATGTAATCATATTAAGAGGCTTGTTCACCTTGACCTTTGGATGATTGTGTAAAGGTCTAATGACCTACAAAATAGTCAAAATATTGATTGGTATTGGTTTGTACTGGTTATGAATGCCTTAAAACACCTATTTGGTGTCCCGACTGGAATTGTCTTCATATTCCAGCGGATCAATGTTGGAGTTATTAAAAGGTTTTTGCCTTGACTCTGTGAGTGTGAAAGGTCATGACGCTCAAAATAACAGAATATTGATATTTGGCATCATGGGTTAATGATCAAGTTGATTAGATGTAACATGCATTAAGAAGCATCTGTGCTACAATGAAGTTGTTTTCATAATTCCACAAGATCATTATATGATTATTAATGGATTTCTAACCGTTGACGTCTCAATAACCTGAAAGGTCAATGACCTCAAGAAATATCAGAATATTGATATTTTGGCGTCATTTGGTTAATTATGAATTGATTATGATGGTACATGCTTTAAGCATGCATTTGTGTCAAAATGAATATCTTCATATTGCACTGAGCGTTGTTAATTATGAACTGGCATCTGCCTTTGAAGCTATGATGAACGTGAAAGGTCATATGACCATCAAATGGTTTATAGTTGATTTAGAAAAAAAAAGGATAGTTCTCGTCAAGCTATTTATCGCCAATAAGCCATGCATTTTATCACATTAAAATAGTCTGTTTTCTAACAGATCATTGATCCTATCCTTAGATTCTTGCTATGACAATGAGAGTCAAGGACTTAAAATATCAGATACCTTGACTTCTGGCTATGATCCTGGCCTCATGGTAAACTGGTTAATATTGTGAAAGCATGCATTTGTCAAAACATATTACACAAGATACATAGATCCATAGAAGGTGTCGGCGAGGTTAATGACTTCACGAAAAACAACGCATATCACCTGCTCGTCGGTGACCTCCAATATTAAATTGAAATTTGCACAAAGATCGTGTTGTAAGATAATCTGTGGGAAAATTATCCAATCTATGCTTAATAAAATCTGTCGCGTATAGGAACGAGATTGAGGTCAGTGACCTCAACACGTAAAGAGTACATGACGATGAATTAGAAACGTGCCATGTATGTGTATTGTGCCTCAATGTAAAGGTTTCTGATTGCATGCTAACAGTTCCAAAAATGCCTCATAAAAGCAAGAGGCACTTGGGCAGGCTGGTGGCATTTGCACGCGGCCAGTACATCCCTTTGGTAGTTTGGCAGTGATCAGTCGTGACAAGATTCTGATGCCTCTGGCAGGGTTATCCAAGAGGCTGCACCGCCAGAGGTTATCCCCTCTTCTACATCCAGTCAGATGAACTAGGTTGATGAGAAACGCAGCCAGAGTGTGGTCCAGTAATCGCGCTGCAGACATGCACGCTTGATGTGCTGCTGGAAAGCACGCCGGCAATTGGAGGAATGTTAATAGATCCTAGACCTGTGTGGGCGAAGCAGCATAGCTTCCTGGCATCGTTTACATTCGTGTTAATGGTCGGTCATCATACAGCAAATGTGCTCGGCAGAAGTGATATCTTTGACTGATATCACTCTGGCATAACGTAAGAGTTTTTCAAAAGTCATCTGTCACCGCCTGGGAATATTTTCCATATTGCCACCAGTGCTTCTTCTTCGCCCTCTACCAAGCGAAAGATGAGACAGTGTCACACCCTGTGAGGCATGAAAGAGGGGGAGGGAAGTAGTATGTTGTCTTGGGCTTTGTGGCAGCCCAACCAGTCACGCACATGAAAAGCTGGATTCAGACCCAGAGCTATCGGCAAACTTCATTCTGGTTTTATGTCACTGAAAGAAGCTACAGCGCGGCAGCCAAACATGAATATATACAGTGCGTATGGGCCACACTTTGATCCTGAATAGAATTTAGTTTTGTTTCTGTCTACGCAAGAAAATCCTTTTGCTTCCTTTGGGCATGAGAGGTAGTAATT
>JZLH01S0548536.1:0-10076 GCA_001188425.1 Eucidaris tribuloides
TTATATATGAGCCATTTGCGTTTGAGGCAAGCTACTGCCAGATTTTGGAATAAAACCTGCCTAAACAAATTATTTGAATATATTATTGAAACTTCGTGTAATTATAGTTGTAAATATTTTGCAAGTGACAGAATATAATACTATTTCGAATGTATATTGGTATTTTTTTCTTTGTCAGAGATTCACTAGCGTGACTGTAGACCAACATTTACTGACATGTTTCGTGACCAAAAACGAAATATCTAAAATCAAACGAGATCCATAGATTACCACCAACAAGTTAAGATTTGACAAAAATTTGATTCCCGTCTGATTATTTTTCAAAGTCCTTTCATTACAAAGTTGATCACGTTAATTTTGTGTCATTGAAAACATGGTGATTTTGATAATAATCGTATTTGAAATAATTCAGTCATATTCAAATTTATTTATATACTCTAAAATATAGTTTCTTACATTAATACTCTCTCGTGTGCCTATCTACAATGTAATATTATGTGTTTACATGCATGTAAGTGACTTTCGTGATGTGTTTTTAGATGTATAACATGAATTTCCCTGAAATGTTGTACGCATCGGAGCCACATTTCGCCATTAAGCCTGCCAACTTTGGTTGTACTACTAGAATATTTTTTTTTTTTCACACGGATTAAAAAATGAAAGAAACTGGATATTCAGAAGTATTTTTGACATTGACCTTCCCTTACGCTCTCACGGCCGGGTTACAAATATTAACTCTTAACGTGCCGAAGTTAATAAGAAAACAAAAATATTTATAGAGTTTGTACAATAAGGATATGACCATTTACACTCGCTACTAGGAGTAGCAATGATTTATTTTGACCGCTTGTGGCGCTCTTACCTATTACACGACGAAAGTCTTTGACAAATTCACAGTTACATATTATAGGTTATCAAGCTAAAAATATGGTGCAATATTGAAAGTTATTTGCTCAAATGAAAAAAAAAATGGAAAAAATCTCAGGCATATCTTTATCGGAAGTGCCTTGGAAAGTTAATAGGAAAAAAGCCACATCTGACCTATTATTTTTCTAGTCGCGACAGAGATCCCAATAATGCCGTTTTGTACATGGGAAGTAAAGTTCAGATTACAATTATACTGTAATCTTTTGCATGATAATAGTTATTTTTCTTTTCATAAACAAAACTACATAACGAAGGCACAGAGGTAAGCATCTGACTGTTCTGACACAAATCTCAGCGACATTATATACCCACTCCATACCAATTTTGCAATGATTATAGCTCATTACAGGAGTTTTAACTTCATAATTTTCTTCACAATTTCAGTAGCAAAAAAAAAGAATTTTAGTCAAACATTTTCAAAGAAAAATGGAATAAACGGAAGTCAATGAACAATCTCTTTAATTACAAATCTCAAATCTAAAACCCCAAACAAACAACAAAAATAAACCAAAAAAAACCCCACAATTTTCCTGTCCATTTTACCACATATCCTCTTTAGAAATTAATCAAAATCACGGGTCATAGTGGCCCGGAAGACGGGTCCGTTGGATTCCACTCGGAATTGGTAGGGCATGACTCGGAATGGGGTTGGATTTGACCCAAATCAAAACCAAGGCAAATTAAATGTACAGGTGGGCAGGTGGGCTGAATGTTGCATACCACCGACATTACATATAATATAAAGGCTCTCGATGTGCTATTTGACTCAACTAAAATGAGGTCATTTTAACTTTGTATCAATTTGGTACTTTTTTTAACTCCTTTTACTCTCACACCTGTTGTAAATTTTGTGTATATAGTTATTTTATATTTCGTCAATATATCGGCAATTGATGCCAAAAATTAATGTATGTTGTACATATTTCAAAACAGGAATCGATGTACTCTATAGCAGAAAGGAAATCTACATACACCAAATTTCCGCTATCATAAAGTTTGCTAATAAAAAGAAGTGTCGCATTTATTGTCTTTAAGAGCGACCACATAACATGTCATGAATGTTATCAAGTTTATAGCGTCTGTGATAAAACTGATTGTTGATTAGAACATTTTGAACATTCGAATAAGAATGCAAGGTAAATACAAAAATGATGATTTAGAGATAACATTTTTAATTGCAATTGTTTTCTCTGCTTTGAGGGAAAACATCGACCTTTGTTATTATGACACTTTCAGTGTTTGTATTATACTTTTGTGCAATAAACATAACAAAAGAAATGTCTATACACAAGTCTGAAAAGTTTCATTATTTGTCGAGTGGTTGTATAAATTATGACAATTATTAGCTGCGGTCTAGTGCTAAATGGACACTTCAAACTTGCACACCATCTAACAGTCTAATAAGGTTGCAGTGTTGTATCAACCTATAGTCTAAATCATATTATCAATGAGGGTTCTTTTTACCAAAAAAATCAATTTATAAGGGGATTTGGTTTATATAGACCCCCTACATGAAAAAAATAAAATTTCATCTTTTTCGAGTGTGTTTGCATCTATTATAGCAATAATAAGCTGAGGTCAAACGTAAAACCAATCAACGTAAGTGGGGTTATAATTTTCTGACAAACTAATCTAAATCATTGTTTTTCTTCACTGAAGATGATCTTGTAGGGTTTTTTGAATGGAAAATATTATCTATACTTTCTGTCCATTCTGATGTCAGAAACAACTTGACGAACTCTGTTATATAAGTGAGAAAATAATGAATTGCGACGGAAAACTACTCAACAATTCAAACGAATGCCTTGGCAGCAGGGTTGGCTATTTCCCGGTAAATTCAGGTATTTCAACACCCAGGCGGGAAATACTGGGAAAAAGTTGGAAGTGCTGGGAAGTACTCAAGATGTATACAGAGGTACATGGAAATACTAGAAAATACTAAGGAATTACGTGGGCAATACCTGAGAATATTCAAGAGGTGTATTTCATAATTTTCCCCTATATTTTCGACTATTTCCCATTTTCCTAAAAATTTATCGAGGCGGTATTTACCGGTATTTACCGCCAGTATTTCCCACTCCGGCCAACCCTGCTTGGCAGTGTAAACATTTTACATATGCTTCATCGAAAGTTCAACAGATGAGGGTACAGTACACCCTCTGGAAATATAGTATCTCGCAATATCCCAGCCATGGTTGGTACAATAGACATAAACTTAGCTGTGGATATGTACTAGAATGACACCAAAAGCGAATGACGGTTGCATATCGTTACCCTCATAAAATAATTACCTAAGTCATAGTAGACAGTTTGAAGAAAAATGATAAAAATAAGTTGGTGCGACTAGGCAGTCAAAGGCAAGGTCCCTACCCTGACGTCTTGTTGATTTTAGTAAAAGCAAAACAATGAGATAAACATATTAATGAAAGTTTGGCGAGAATCCACCAAAGAATAATAGAGTTATGAAGTTTCAAAGTTTGATTTTGTGACGTATACGAGCAGCCCCCCCCCCCATATGTCATGTAATATTGATTCAATAAATTGCCACTTTCTATTATTTTATGATAATTGATTTTTTTTTCTACATAAAAGCATGTATGAAATAATGTTTTTAACAGGCAACACCATTTTCGATTTTTTTGAGAAAATGGCACTTTATTTAATTTATATTACATGACAATGGGGAAGCTGCTCGCATGTGACGTCACAAATTTAAAACTTTGAAACGTCATAACTCTATATTCTTCGGTAAATTTTTGCCAAACTTTCATCAATATGTTTCTCTCATTTGTCTGCTTTGATTAAAACCAACTTAATGTCAGGGTGAACTTTGCCTTTAAGGCAAAACCCTGATTTTGGTAAAATTTTGACTTAGGCAATTATTTAATGAGGATGACGATATAAAAAAATAACAAGAAACGAAATCTTAACTGCTGAAATGAATCATTTTACCGTTGTAACCGTTACATCTATTTGGAATTCAACTCTCGGTCGCCATGGTAACATTGATCCACTGAATCAAAACACTGTGCTGCCACTTATGGCGCTTAAAGAAATGGTTATAACATCCTGGAGCTTCAATTAAAAAGAAATACTGTCAACATTTGATAATCTGAGCTACATACAAGTGTTCAAATTGACAAATATACATCCTAGAATACAAAAGTTTCGAAAGTTATGCTGCCACTGGTAAGGCATGCATGGATAAACATCATATATAACACAATAGTCAATGGGAGGAAATGGGCAAACACGTTCAAACCGAGTACTTATAGATTTATTTTTTTAAGCACTAAATTATCATTTTGAAATAAACATTTTCAGGACTTCAATTTGAGACCTTATCAACGACACTCAGAACCTGGAGGATTATGTACTTCACATTTTTTTTTTAACTGTGGTCATTGTTAAATTGTGTCTTTAAGTATAGAAGTCAATACAAAATAGATAGTGAGAGGAAGTCAGAAATTGAGAGCAGCAAATTTCTGATAATGTTCTGAACACAAGTCTTAATGAAACTCAGACCGCATGTGAAGCGGAAGAGGTTTGATGGAGGCCCCTGGGTATTAGACACGTATGACTGGTTTTATCATCGTCAATATCATAATTATAACAGTGTGGAAGTGATGGATATGATTAGGGGGTAGATATAATCGATTCGAGGGCAGTGTTATTGATATGTAAGATAGGAAAATGTTCACTTTAGATGACGAAGTAGGCGACTAAAACACAAAACTATCAAGACCGTGGAACATGATGGACAACCTTATCGATACAATTATTGTTTACCACTTATATAGTGTGTCTCAAAACAAAAATGGTCCAATCGGGAGAAAAATATTTAAGGTATGTAATTTTCTCAAAAGGTATGTGTGTTTGTTATCATATTAAAGCAGAATAAATTTGCTATCTGATAAAACTAGTCACATTCAATTTGCTTTTATAAGTCAAAAGTTATGATTACTTTTGTGCAGTCAGGCAAAGTCACGTTTGTCCCACTTTTGTGTATTTGTCATAATGACAACTGGATTGGTGGTATTGTTACTTACAGAACTCATACAAATTGAATTCTAAAAATCAATAATAAAACAAATAACAAATACCCTTTTCCCTTCAATATGTTTATTTCTGATTATCTAGTAAATAAAAAACCAAATACAAATAACCTTGACTCGGCATTGAAATGATATTGCACATGTTCATGTCTTCTGTTTACCAGACTGCATTCACACTGACATGATGATCTGCATATCTCATTTATTTTAGCCCTTCGGTCAAAGTACTTCCTTTTTACTTCAAATAATAGGAAATCAGAATTGTCCAACTGAAAAAATCTATTCTTTTAGCTAAATTGAACGATTACACAATACTTTTCACACTCTCATTGGAGTTTTTTTGTTAAACAATATGCAGAAACTACATGCACATGTAAGGCACATACAGTATACCGGGACAAACGCGATTTCGCGTCATTGCAGAAAAGTCAATATATCTCAGGATTGACACAACCAAATGAAATGAAATAAATTGCACTGGAAAGTATGTTCTTTTAGCTTTATGACAGTAACCTATTTGACTAGGTTGTATATGATTTTCATATATTAAAAAAATAATTTCCGATTGGACCATTTTTTTAGACGCACTGTATATTACAAAGCTATTTGCATCCAACGACACGCTACAATATACATGTTCAAAATGAGGGTATACGCTATTTGTTTTAACACCAAATACATAGTAAAATTGTGAATTGTAATAACTGCAATGATAATAATAAAGTTGATGATGATACTACTACTCTACTACTACTACTACTACTACTACTACTACTACTACTACTACTACTACTACTATTACTACTACTACTACTACTACTACTACTACTACTACTAATACTACTATTACTACTACTACTACTACTATTACTACTAATAATAATAATAATGATAATACTGCTACTACTACTACTACTACTGCTACTACTACTACTAATAATAATAGTAAGAATAAAAAGTATTAATAATAATAATCATAATAATAATAATAATAATGACAACAATAATGATGATAATGATAACATTGCTACCACTACTTTAATTACTACGACTCCTACTACTACTACTACTGTTACTACTACTACTACTGCTACTACTACTACTACTACTACTACTATTACTACTACTACAATTACTACTACTACTACTACTACTACTACTACTACTACTACTACTACTACTGCTACTTCTACTACTACTACTACTTCTACTAATAATAATAATAATAATAGCAACATTATTATATTATTATTATATATTATTATTATTATTATTATTATTATTATTATTATTATTATTATTATTATTATTATTATTATTATTATTATTATTATTATTATTATTATTATTATTATTATTATTATAGTAATGACATATTGACATTGCATCACTATATCCACTGAAATGAATTTCAAAATCTTTTATTAGGTTATTATCACGAGAACTGATTATATTTGCAAACATGAATGTTCATCAGTGCAATTGTTTATATCCAACGCTTAAAGGGATCCTTTTGATGATCTACAAATTGGTCAAAACACAGGCTTTCAACCCCTCAAAAACATCCATAACTCCTATCGTATAAAATTAATCTACACTTTTCAGTAATCATCTAATTACTAATATTTACCTAAATTCGTTCTGTTTTTCATAATCCTACAAGGTATTTGAGTAATACCGAACCCTGTACTAATGAGTTGAAATAGGCCTTTTTCGACCTTTTCATGCTCTACCTCAACCAACAACTGCATGTTGCAACTGTCTTCGTGTTCCAACGATTGCTTCGAAGTTCCTTCTGTCAACTCAATTTTCGAGTCAGAATTGTTTACCTGTTTGTTCTTTATTGATTTAGAACTTTTATTCGAGTGATTGTTGCCTATTGAACAGCGAGGTGCGAAATCTACCGCTGTTTAATCAATACGACTTGACGTGGAATGGGAGCTCATCCTCATTTGCCGATAGACCGAAGGTGAGCTGTGAGTAAGAGTCGCAATGTCCAACCAGACCTGGAGTTTAGCAGGCACGACGGATTATTACTACTATTATTATTGCTGATTTGTCATCATTAGTAATGACAGGGACAAGAAAAGCGAACTTAATCGCTATTACCTGGCTGCGGGTATCCAGCCCCGTGTACTGATGCTATGTCGATATGTGACCACAACACCGGTTTTTCACCCTTCTCTTTTCGATAAAGGTTTTCACCCTTGTCTTTTCGATGAAGTGCGTGGGTTCTTTTACGTCCCAGGGTGATTCTGTCTCAACACTGGACCTCCAGCTTTCCGTCCCATCCGAGGGACAATGATGATGAGGTGCCTTACCCAAAGATACAACCACCGCGACATAGACCCCCCGGGGGAGGGGGCACTCGACTTACAAAGTGATACCTATGTGCCACACCGAAATCGAAAATCGGGGGCTCTGGAACGGCCTTGAGCGAAAAATGGGGGTCTCTGGAACTGGAGCTAAGGCTTCAGAAAACTTCAAAATGCTATGCTCTGGAAATGCATCGCGGCGAAGTTTCGGCGCGTCAACGGCGAGCCTTGCTGAAAGGGCAATGCTCTGGTGCGGCCGAGCGAAAAATCAGAAGCGAAACGGCAAATTTGGGAGTCTCTGGAACTGGAAAAAAAAATCAAAATTTTCTCTAACTTCTGAAATTGAGATGCTCTGGAACGGAAACTTGGGCTGAAAATGGGGGTCTCAACCGCGGCACATACGTATCACACAATTATACTAAGTGCCCCCCCCCCCCCCTCCCCGGCATAGACCTGAACCTGAAGGGATCTCTAAATTAGGAAGTAAAGATCCCATCGTTAAGCCACGATTAAGGATTGACCTGATTCCACAGTTTGTCCATTTGGTTTACAGTGTGTCAACTTTACTGGTTACCAATTAGACCCAGAGTTCTCTTCAGAATACTCATCCTCACCTTCTTTCTGAACTCATTACAATCAGCCAACTATCCAGGTACTCTCTCCACTCCTCAAAACCAGTCCATCCATCTGACAGATACTTTCTGCGATCGGTGAAAGAGCGCTTGCAACTGCTGCTCCCAAACTAATAATAATAATAATAATAATAATAATAATAATAATAATAATAATAATAATAATAATAATACACGTAATAATAATAATAATAATAATAATAATAATAATAATAATAATATAATAATAATAATAATAATAATAATAATAATAATAATAATAATAATAATAATAATAATAAAAATAATAATAATAATGATAACGATGATAATAGTAATGATAAAAATAATGATGATGATAATAATAATAATGATAATGATAATGATAATAATAATTATAATAATAATAATGATAACGATAATAATAATTACGATAATAATAATGATGATGATAATAATAATAATAATTATAATAATAATAATAATAATAATTATAATAATAATAATGATAATAATAATAATAATAATGATAATAATAATAATGATAATAATAATACACAGCTTTTATATAGCGCATAACACATTAAGTGAAAATGCCCATATGCGCTGAGAAGAAAATTAGAAAATAGGGAAAGGAAAGTAAGGGGAACATAAATAGTTACTGTACTAATGGAGCCTTTGAACATTTTGCTAATAAAATAATAATAATAATAATCTACGGCTGAACAACATACAATACTTAGAAAGTACTTGAACCACCCATCGATCTTCCCAGATCAACCTGTGTGAGGCCTGGTAGCCTGTTGCTGCTCCGTTCCCCGACAATAAGGGACATGCCCAGTCAGTTATTATTCACAGGATCTTTGGCATTGAGGTTACCAGGCCACACACAGATAGCCAATAAGAAATGATGGGTGGCCGGTAATATTAAAACGAAACTGAAATAGATGACTTGAATTTTTCAACAGTAGTAATACTTTCGATGTTACTAGGGAGCTCATTCCACAAGACCGGAGTAGCATGAGAAAAGCTGCGTTCACCATATGTTTTTGTAAAGACTGGAGGTACAACAAACAAATCCTTCCGGCCAGATCTTAAATTTCTTACAGGTTCATATTTATGGAGTAATTCAGTTAAATACAATTAGATACAATTAAATAGCTCTAATTGACGATAATTCACGTACTAGTTTATAAAATATTGAGACGGTTTACATTTTGTTCAATGTATTGCAACGTTATATTTATCGATTATTTTTGCGAATAAATATTCTCCATTCCATGGAAAGTAATGATTTGTAATGATTTTACTTTAAATACAGTTCTTAGAAATCGGCGGTGATACTTTGAGACAATTATCGTTTATGGGTATAAAGTATACCCGAAAAACCGAAACAATATTAGTGACCCGTCACCATAATACCCTGATAAAGTCGCACAACCCAAAGGTAAGGAGAGTGCCAAATATCGTAATTATGATATTGAGTATGAAAGTGAAGTGTCCTACAAAATCTTAAGTTTCATGACTTTCACATGTTCCAACAGTTTTTATATTTATATTTTTCACACAAAATATTTTTCTTTCTATTTGTTTCATACGATGTGCGACTTTATCAGGGTATTTTGATGGGGCACATTTAGTACCTTTGAATAATACTTTGCATAAAATAAAAATTGGAAAATAATTACACTTTTGCTTTGAAGAGTAAAAGGTCCTCTTTTGTCAATTGTATTTTTGTTTCAACATGGGTGCCCGTTATGAGTTAAATTCAGCTCCATTACCCCCACCACCCTCACACCTCCTCCGAGCTAATGCAGGCATTGACCCGGGTATCATTTAACGAAATTTAACACTGGCTCAGCGCGGGAAATCATCCCTGAGTGAAATTATTACCGTTTACTACAAATGGCAGTATTTCTGGGACACGGTCGATTTTACAGGGAAACTCCCTGTTCAGCTTGTCAGACAAGACAGGATTTTTCAGTCATCGTCCTAGCAAATTTCTGGTTCCGGGTCCGTCGTCGAATGTTGTACACAAAGTGCGTAATACCGTAACGTTCGTGTAGCTTTGTACAATTGTTGCCGATGACTGCAGATAAAGAAATCCATTCTTACAATATCAAGTTACTTCTCGAAATGTTATTTTTAGTCCCGTGGTTGAAATGGGT
>JZLH01S0548558.1:0-17888 GCA_001188425.1 Eucidaris tribuloides
AGGGCGAATTAGGCCAAATTTTTACCCTTTTCACAGCCAAATCACACACTCACAGCCAAAATCCGTCCTCTTTTTATAATATAGATTACAAATTTTTCAAGGTGTCAAAATTATTGGGGTGGCAAATCAATATGTTTGCCCCCCCCCCCAATATTTTCATTGGGGTGGCGACTGCCCCCTTGCCACCCAGGATTGACATCCCTGCTAGGTATGTAGATAACGTGAGTAAAGATTGTGTTCACAATTTGCACACCCCTAGATGAGCTCAATTCAGGAAAGGGGCTAAAGCATTCATAATGTAAACATTCACACTGATCTAAACCTTTCACAAGACCTTGTGGCAGAAAAGTCAGTTTAGGGAAAATCATTACCATGAAAAACTTAATTTGAATAAACGCGTCATTGATGATGCGTTTATCAATTTGAATTTATGCGACCATTACACTATAGGCTGGTTGCCAACCGCCTACTCGGTCATTCTGTTCCATCTTAAAGCCGCAAGTTCATTTTGGCGATCTTTTATTTTTCTATTTTGAAAGCTGTTATGCCACCAAAGCGAAGTCATATAATCACAATAACAGTTCTGATGGTTTGTTTTTAACAAATTAATAAATGAAATTCTCGGGGGGGGGGGCGGGTTTAACTCAAATTTTTTTACTTTTAATTTTGACATTTTAGACATCAGCTTTAATAGGTGTTAAGGTTATCTGGAGTTAAACGTATCAGACAGGAGCATACTCCTCCTCTGTTCTGAATGAGGTTTAACATTATAACCCTAACACATTATTAAACCTCTGGATCTTAAATGTTAATATTAGTAAAAAATTTGGGATTTAAACCCCCCCCCCCCCCCCCTCACCCCCCCCAGGAATTTTATTTATAATTTTTTTAAAAAGACCGAAACACATCAGATCTGTGTATTGGCTCCACCACTGTGATATGACCCTTTGGGCATAAAGCGTTCAAATAAAAAAAAATCCCCAAAACTAAACTTGGGCTTTAAAGCTGGACCAGTGCCAATTGGCATCAGTTAAGCAGAAACGGTAAATTCTTCACTATTTAACAATTAGCTGGTGAAAGCTACAGCCAGCACATGAAATCCAGAATGAGCTACAAATACAACTTGAGCAAATGGCCTCAACCGATTGAAAACAGTTTGAAAACTGTGATTGTGTGCCCGCCAAATTTAGAGCACCGTAATTTTACCCATCTTTCTTCCACTGGATCAAATCGGAACAAAATCGGTAACCTCCGCAAATCAAGAACTTTGTTTTTATGTCACTGTGCCTCCCCATGTGTGTATGTTTGGTGAAATTATAAGTATATCAATTGCCTTGAGCACTGTAACTGAACTAAATTATTACGTAAAATCAGAAGCTAAAAGGCTAGAATCATAACCTTTCACTTGTTTGACACATTAAACCTATTTTGGGGTATATAATGATGTCGCAAGGAGACGGTTTAAAGTAGCCTGTCAAGCATCATTCATGCAAATCATATCTGTTGTCAACAAACATCAAAGATCAAATAAATGACAGGGATTATTCCGAGAGGTGAAAATGCAATGTAATAGATTTTTTGTTTGTCGCTCTCTGTATCATTCGAGTCCCACTGGTTCATTTTTTTCTGACATGTTTGTTGAAAATTATTGATCAGCAGTTGCGATAACATGCCACAGAAATTACAGCTTGGTAAACTTTGTATGCATTGTGTGGTGCATGTTTGTGACTTTGGCATGTTAAGAGTTAAATTACGGAGAGCGACAAATGAAAAATCTATTACATCGCAAACATCAATTATCATTTTAACTTTGGTTGAAACTTGGTTTCAAGGAGTGCCAGTTACAAGAATGTGGGAAGGTGTTACCAAGAATTCATCAAGGTTTAGGTTAAAAGGTCAATAAACAGATTTTATTAGGTCAGTAGCAAAGGTAGGTTCCAGCATAGATACTATAAACGAATGTATCTATGGTTCCAGACTTTATTGGAAGGAGGCATAAGCAAAAAGAGCTACTCTATTTTACGTGTACACATTTTCTCTTTTTGTATGTCCCAAACATCCTGTAAAGTGCTTGCCTGTTTACTCTCAGATAAGTTTTGGATGTTGCTATGACTGGGATTTAGAAAGAAAATGGCTAATTTTTTTTACTTCAAGTAATCAAGATAAGAAGTGCTTTGTGTTGCTCTCCTATAACCTGGAATGGAAGGTCATCCTAAAGCCAAATGGTGGACATTAAATACAGTACAATGTGACATTTAGAATAAGAATAGCTGGTTGAATTAAATGACACTGTTTACTACTTTGCTTTGTGGTACTGGTTGGTACTAATGATGAAGTCGAGACCAGGGATCCTGAGACCAAGGGTCCAAAAACCAGGAGCGCACCTTAAAGTAAAGGTTCTTTGTTTAGACTAGGACCGAAACCAGTCTCGACTACAAGACTGTCTGTTACCAATACCAATATATACCTGTATGTGTAACAGCAGCGTGGAGATTTTTTTTTCTTTTTTAATATTTTAAATATCTTTGTGTTAAAAGTCAACCCAAGCATTACTACCATGAGTGTAGTGTGAAAAGACATTCAATAGAATTTGAATAAATCCATCTTTATAAACACATTTACCTTCCACTTTTAAAATTTGTTAACAAAACGTTGAAAAGAATATTCATATTTTCTTGATTTGTTTCCACCATTATGTCACAGTTCCAATTTCTTATGTATTTGATCTGTGATTGTAATCAATGACATTTTTTCAGAAAAAATTGATGTAAATCATTTAAATCAATGATTTCAATCATTTCATTTAAATCTGCCAACCATGTGTAGAGATTAAGAATATATGTGACCATAATAGAAAGGAATCTGGATGTGGAGTTCATTAATAGTTAATCCAAAAAAGAAAGTGTAATGTATTTTCTTATTAATTGATGCTGAATTTGATGATGAATTTAACCGATTGTGTTGGCTCAGTTGGTAGAGCGTCCGCCTCACAACCGGGAGGTCGGGGGTTCAAGCCCGTTCAAACCCCGGCCATGTCAGACCAGACGTTGAAAGATAGGCATTGCTGTTACCCTGTTTGGCGTTCAACGATTTAAGGGATAGAGCAACGTCGATCTGGCGCTGTTCAGTGGCTGCCGGGCCCACAATCAATTGGGCAAAATGAATTTTCGCAGGACTTCTATTTCTAATTTCTATCTCGAACAATAAAAATGTCGATTATTATTTTGTCTCAAAAGGGTGATAAGTATATTGGTCACTATATACTTAACCTGCTAAAACCGTTTGCTTATGTTTAAACACACATTTCCCATAGACCTCTTGATGAGATATCTCGTGTCTAGTCTTGAACGGGTTAAAACAAAAAGGAAATACAAATACATATTATCACCTGCATTTTATTTTATCCTTGTGTAAAATTTGGAAGGAAAAAAAACAAAACTTGTGAGTGAAGGAAATCATTGCAAACATTCTCAGAAATACTCATTTGAAAGAAGAGACAAACTGGATGTCATGAGACAAGGAAAGCATGGAAAATGATGGTTTGTTTGGCCTAATTATTTAACCACCTTTACAGTATATCCTTTCTTATTGTCTGTGTATGTTGTATAATTCAAAGTCACTTCCTTGGGTGACCTCTAAAATATCTATTTTGATTAGTTTTATCGGCTGTCATGATGTCATCACACTTACTTAACTTGTTGATGAAGGCTTTATAACTGACTGATGTTATGGGGTACGAGGTCAAAACTTTGTGTTTTTAAGTACATCTCCTCAATTTTGTTGAATGCTGTTTCCCATTACATTGCCTCAATTTGATTAAAGACACTATATAACATTGTGGAAACCATTATCCGTATTTAAAAATTTTTTCAAACTTTGCTATCTGACAGTGTTTGAATGAACAAATAAACACCCTAGAATACAAAAGTTCTGACAGTTTTGCTGTAATTCATAAAATGTGTACAGATATAAATAGGCACATGAATTATTATCAGCCAAAAAAAATTCTGAAGTTTGCAGTCTTTGGGGAAAAAATGGAATGGTCGCTTAATGATTTTCTTTAAAAGTACTTGTTCTGAACTGTAATTTTGTCAGGGCTTCATTTTAAGACCTTATTAGAGACACTACTAGCATGGGGAATCGTGCAGCTCACATTTTTCAAACTGGAAACATTGTTATATGATGCCTTTAAACAAATAACTTTTTGTGTGAATAATGAAGAAATCTCATCTCGATTGAGTAAATCGCAAGAAAAGTACCGTACGTAAAATCGTTTAATGAAGTTTATGTCTTTCACACACACAAAAACAAACAAACAAATCAAATACTGCTAAGCTGTAACAGTAGGCATGATTATTTGTGAATGTGTGGTTGTCACGGTAACCACAGGTTGTACTGCACTAGCTCACATTTGCCCACATAATGAGGATACCAGCTGGTGGGGTAGGAACAATGGCAGGATATGACCATTCATATTTAGGTGACCGCAGACTGTCTCATTCTGCAGAAGTCATTGATTTAGCAGTTTGCAAGATCGCTACAGATATACAAAGGGAAAAATGAAAGAATTTTTGCAATTTGCAAGGGAAGAAAATTTAAAATGAATGACAGAGTGAAAAAAAAATCAAGTGATCAAATGCCAGTGTGCGTAAGGTTACAGATTTAAATAGACCCAATACCCTTATGATACTCTGTGAAAATGTTATGATTATCTTTTTATGCCTCTGCAACAAAGTTGCCGGAGACATCATTTTTTCGGGTTGTCCGTCCGTGTGTGCAAGCGTACAAGGCCTCATACATGTCTGATTTGGGTTACCACTATAAATTAAGAACGGATTGTTGGATTTTGATTTAACTGTGGTGCAGTATGTATTATAAGGCAACAATGAACTGATAAGATTTTAGAGTTGAAAGGTCAAAGGTCACGAGGTCTCATACCTCTTGTCTTTATAGCAATAGCTTAAGAATGGCTTATTGGATTTTGATGAAACTTGGGTAGAGTGTGTATTATAGGCACCAATGAACTGACGAGATTTTGGAGGTGAAAGGTAAAGGTCAAAAGGAACAAGGCTTTCTACTGTGGGATTTGGGCTTGTTACCATGATTAAAGACCAAAGTTTTCTGTTTTGCAAATGTCAAATTCCGTTTTTCTCTGCGTTGTAAATTTTCAATTTTCCAACTTGAATTTTTGTTGGAAAAAAATCACAAATAACGTCAAGCTTACTAGGCCCATGGGGGCTTTGATTCGGGTTTGGGGACATATTTACAGGTAACGAATGATTTCGTTGGCTTTATAAGGCATCTTTTTGGTAAATTAGTTTAGTTTTATTCAATAAATATGTATAAATTTTACTTTGGGGGAATTTTTAGGCATGATTTAAAATTCTTGTTCAAAATGTTGTTTTTCGTGTTATACCTCAAATTCTGTGATTTCCGTGGAAAATCCACAACACAGAAAAATTTGGTCTTTAACCATGATAACTCGAATGGTTTATCGGATATTAATGTAACTTGATGCAAATGTTAAGTATGAGGCACAGATGAACTGATTACATTTTGGAGTTAAAAGGTCAAAAGTCAAAAGTCACAAGGGCTTATAAAAACCTGACTTGGTCTCATTACAAAGGTAACTTATTAATTTCTGATCAAATAGGGGACAATGTATACATATGACTTTTCAATCAAATTGGGTGGGAGTGTTGAAAGCGGAGGCATACCCATCGAACTGCTCTAGTTTTGTGGGGTTTTTTGTAACTCAAGAATGAAACATAGGACTGGTTGAATTAGGGTATTTATTGAATATTTTCAGATGAAAGGCTTAATATCTGGGCAGTTCCAAGGTAACGGCGTGACATTCAGAAACAAATTTCTGCATTCAAACAGATTTATCATGCATACTTTAATCTTTATCAACAAACAAATGGTACATGACAATAGTTGTTGGTACCCACTTCTCAAAATGCCAAAATTTTTTTACAGTGATCCATTGAATTAATGAGATATGAATATCATGACATCACTGGTACCGTGACGTAAAAATGGAGCATGCATAATTGACAAGAAACATTTTGCTGCACTCTGTGAACTTTTCAAATGGCTATCACAATTTAAGTTAATTGGATTGGATTCTGTGATGTTTCTAAGTTTAATATGCCGCCATTCTTTAAGAAAAATTGTTGAAATTTTCTCAAATTATGACTAAAATTAAAATCAATATCTGGTTACGGCGTGACGGTTTTACGGCGTGACAATCTGAAACATCCACACCAGGCAATGCAAAATTGACTATGTTCTCCGCTTGCTACTTAGGAAAACATCCCTGAAATTTGTTTTGATCGCCCAACCAAGTTGAAATTAAGGTATTAATGTTCAAACCCTCTTTTATGTCAATCATCATATGCTTCAATTTCCCAGTCCTCCTGGGGGCCCAGGGGGGCGGCGGCCCACAAGGGCCCAAACTACGTAACTCTCTGTAACCAGCAAGCCCATTTGTAACCAAACTTGGGTGGTAAGATGTATGAGCAGGGACCGTCAATGTTATTTTAGGGTCAAAGGTCACATAGTGTGAGGTCCAAAGGTGCAAATGAGGTCAAATAAATATATACTTGTTAATTTTTCTAACTGGCATTGGTATCAGCCATTTGCAAGCCTAAATTGTATGGTAGATACCCTAGCATGTATCGGACTTTAATGGAAATTGGGGTCAAAGGTCAAATAATTAAGTCAAAGGTCAAATAAGCTGAAAAAGATTCCTGGACATGTGAATGTATAATAGCAAATTCAAATAGGAAATTGGAAGACAATATTCATAAACTATGAAGAAAATATCATAATTTCTCATATTTTTTTGGAAAACTATCAATTTTTCCAATTCAAATTTGACTTTTAGTGTTGCATACATGTAAAATTGGTGAATAATCTATCATACCAGAGTTATTTTATGAATAGTTCAATTTTTGCTCTTTAAAATGGTGTATATCTTCATAAAACAATAAAACACATACAATTTTTAAAGTTTATTTTTTTCGAAAAAACAAAAAAATCTAGAAATCTCAAAAACCTCTTACCGCTTTCATGGGTTAAGCAATATTGATGTTTCACAACTAGCGTTTTATTCAGCTGATAAGTACACATTAACACAAAGCATTAGCTCAAACAGACACTGTTTTAACTATCTACCAAGGACCTAGAATCAGAATGCCTGGCTATATGCCAGGGAGCACTCTTTGATGTGATGAGGATGATCCGCAATGTCAATTGTCCTGAGGAAATATCCTTAAAAAACCTTACATAAATGCTAGTGCACATAGCCTGACTGACAAAGAACTCATTTGCATATCAATTAAAACCTCACAGAACAGGTCACACCCTCACAGCATGACACCCTGATGTCTCTCTTGAAACTCTCTTGTAGGGAGTGAGCTTTGGTCAAAGTGTACATGCAATTCAATGGGATGTCACGCCGTAACCGTCACGCCGTAACCAAAATGGTTACGGCGTGACACATTTTAAATGGCCGTAATTCTCAAACAAAATCAATTCAAATTTAAAAAGTGCATGTAATTGATAGGTATAGATGCTCGTGATTTGCAAATAAAAAATTGTTGCATTTGATCCAATTGTTTTTAAAATATTTTAAAAATATGTATTTTTGTGGTTACGGCGTGACATTTTGAGGTGAATTCACTTTTGTGCTCACTGATGTGGAACGAAGACAGCATAGCAAAAAAATAATGTGAAAAGTATTTTTTCATGTATTATGCTTTCATAACAAAGTAAAATCAAAGTATATTTTCACTTTCCAGGTGCATTTCTTACACATGAAATTTAACTCAAAAAGTGCAAATTTGGCAATTTTAAATGAAATTGAATTAAAATTCCATTTTTAACCCTAAAATGCACTAAAAAGCACAAACTATTAACAGATATTGAAAATTTAGACTTTTAGCTTTCATATGATACCAAATTTGTCATGATACAATGAATTTGAAATTTGGGGGGTCATGTCCTGGTTTGCTTGGAACTGCCCATCTCACATGCTCAAAAAACAAATTAGGCTAAATGAATTTTTTACACACTCTAAACAGTGCACATACCAAAATATACACACGTACATGTATAAATAAAGAATTTCTCAAGTGCATTTTACAAACAGTTTTCCGTCAAAGCCTAGGCCAATGCTTTAACTACTAGGCCCTCTGGAAATTCATGTTAATTGTTCCTTTATTTAGTTGAGCAGTCTATCATATATATATATCTATATCTATACTAATATACATCATAATCTACTACTACACACACACAACAACACACACACACACACACACACACACACACAGTATACACACACACACACACAGTGTACACACAACACACACACACACACACACACACACACACATACACACCAAAAAATATAAAAACTTGTTTTTGAACCACATGGGGTGCATGGGTTGATCATGCCTTACTCCAGTGAATATTCTGTCACCTGATTTCTGGTAACCTTTTGACCTCCGCACATCAAAATTCGGTGTAGACTTTGGCGTCCCGCTTTCAGCGCAGATGTGTTGTCACACAGAAATCTGTTGTGCCGCAATCTCTCCAAATGATCTGGATTATGACTGTTTCTATTTAAAAAGACCAAGGCTGGCTGATGTGTACAGAGAAGATAAAGTAGAAGGAGTGGGTGGAGAGGTAGGGGGAAATGTGCATTGTACTAACAGCAAATCTGCCCTGTTGTTTTGTGGAAGTTACCAAAAAACTAATGAAGAGTATAGAATAAGAAGTACTGAAGTCACATAATACTACTTTTGAGGAACAAAAGCTCAAAGTTTTCAAATTTGTCCACAGATCACAATTGTTTGGGTTGTACATCCAAACTTGGTGAAGTTAATTGACACAATAAAACATCCCAGATAACAATGCTTCATTGGCCCAACGTTGGGCTAACGTATGCAGTTACGTTGGGCCTACGTCGTAAGTATGACATTAGGCCCACCTCATTTTTGCCAATGGGCCAATGTTGGCCCTACGTCACACGTAAGACGTTGATCCAACGTTGGGACAACAATGGCCCAACGTTGGATCAACCATTCATTCCAATGTCATCTCGACGTTGGCCCAATGTTTGACCAACCATTTATTTTGGTGCCATACTTACGTTGGCCCAACGTTAAACCGACCCTTACCCAACCATAAACCAACATTTTACTGACCTTCACTCAACCACTATCCAATGTTTAACCGACATACACCCAACCTTCTACCAACATTCACCCGACATTTTACCAACCTTCACACAACCACTGTCCAACATTTAACCAACATTCACCCATCCATTTACAACCTTTTACCAACCTTCACACAACCACTGTCCAACGTTTAACCAACATACTCCCAACCATTACCCAACATTTTGCCAACCTTTACATCATTATCCATTTGACATTCACCCAACCATCATACCTGTTGTTAACATGTACCTGTCATTCATCAAACAATTTGAATTAAACAATTATACATAGTTATGTTACGTACAATACAGTGGACTCTCATGACAAAGAAAACTGACATAACATAATTTCATTATGAAATTAAAGCTCTGGTCCCTTTTCTTGGTTTTCCTTTTGGACAGGTAAATTTATCAGAAAAAACACCTTAACCCCCCAAAAATAGATACAAAAGGTTTTTCAATGGTTTTGGGTAGGGTTTGACCTCCAAAACAACATACTAAAAAACTAGTAAAGTCCAAGTTCAGGAAAAGGGCTATTTCCAAGATGGCGTCCAAAATGGCCTCCATGGGCTTAAATCAGCATAAAACTGGCAATAAGTGGTCTAAATTTGTGATGTTTATGTCTTTTTCTATGTTTTTAGGGCCAAATAATCCAAAGAATCCATTTGAAATGTTTAGTGATGGGAAAGTCTTAAATCCAAGATGGTGCCCAAGATGACCCCCAATATGGCCGCCGTGGGCCTAAAATTGCTATAAAATAGGCAATAAATTACCTGCATTTGTGATGTTTGTGTCTTTTTCTGTGTTTTGGTGGTCAACAAATCTACAGAAACTATTTGACATGTTGCTTGGTGATTGGAAATCCTTAAATCAAAGATAGCATTCACAATGGACCCCCAAAATGGCAAAATAGCCGCTGTGAGCGTAAAATTGCTCTAAAATGGGCAATAAATGACCTATATTTGTGATGTTTGTGTCTTTTTCTGTGTTTTGGGGGTCAAAAAATCCACAGAAACTTTTCAACATGTTACTTGGTGGTTGAAAAGCCTTAAATCCAAAATGGCATTCACAATGGCCCCCCAAAATGGCTACCATGGGCATAAAATTCTATTAAACGGGCAATAAATGACCTACATTTGTGATATTAGTTAATCAAATCAAAAAACCTAGTTTATCAAAAACCCTTTATCAGTTGATATTTGGGGTTCTGATAAGCTAGGATTATCAAATTTGATAAACCTAGTTTATCGAATTGAAAAAGTAGGTTTATCAAATCAAAAAACCTGTGATTTCGGTCGATATTGAGGATTCTGGTAAACCAGGATTATCAAATTTGATAAACCTAGTTTAAGAATTGAAAGAACTAGGATTATCAAATTAATAAACTGGGTTTTTCAAAGAACTCGATAAACTAGGTTTTACGTGATATTTGGGGTTGTTGTTGAAAAACTAGGTTTATCAATTCAATAAACCCACTTTATCAAATTTTTGGACAACTGTCGTTCCATACATGAGTAGTTAATATCAACTAAATAAACCAATTAAAAATAAACCAATAGTTTGTGCATATTTTCAATGATAGTCGCAATCATCTTCATTTTTTTTTTTCAAAAACTGTCACACATTTCTTCACCATTTATTATGACTCTGTCAGTCATCTATCTTTCCTTCCCTTTGTTCCCAAACAGATATTGATGAGTGCACCACCATACCTGACATCTGTGTGTTTGGTACCTGCATCAATGTGCCAGGCACATTCCGTTGTGAATGCGACTTTGGATTCACGCTGCATGAGGGAGGAGCAAATTGTACAGGTAATGCACTCCCCCCCTCCCCACACCCCCACCCTCCACCCCCACCCCTACTCCTTTAAAAAAATATGGCAAGCATCTTGTGATTGCTGAAATGAAAATGTGAACAATTATGATTTGTTAAAAATAAAGTATTGTAATCTTTAAATGATCAGGAAGCAGAATGACTATGTACATGATTAATGTCAAGATGTATTTGTTTATTTATTTTATTTGCTTATGTATTTTATTTATTATTGTCATTCTATTATGGTTCTGTTAAATTTAGGACAATATATTGTAATAATGTAATGTAATAATGACAATGTTGCTAAATGCAGTATTGTATCCAGTTTTATGCACTAGTTTTCTGTGTCATTGTTTTATGTGTAACCACCCGTTATTTTCATTGGCCACCTAAGTGGGGCCTGGTGGCCTCAAATGTTAGAGCTCGTAGGGTTGTGTGCCGACTTAACATGTCCCTTAAATTCTCAAGCTACCAGGCCTCACCCAGGTGGAGTTGGGAATTAAGATGGATGGTACTTTATCCTTCTATTCTACACGAGTAGTTAAAGGTATTGGCTAACATTTACCACAGTTAAAAAAATCTGAGCTACATGATTCCCCATGCTACCATTGTCTTTGATAAGGTCTAAAAATGACGCCCTGAAAAAATTGTATTTCAAAATGATTATTTAGTGCTTTAAAAAGTGAAAATTGCAAGTTGATCGGATTCACCTGCCCATTTTCTCCCATAGACTTACTGTGTGTACACCTACGCTATTTAAACTCGCCCCGAGTTTTAATTGTTTATACATGCATAACTTGTCATTGGCAGTGTAACTTTCCAAACTTTTTTATTCTAGGGTGTTTATTTGTCCATATGAACACTACTATGTAGTTCAGATATCAAAATTTGACAATTTTTTAAATCGAAGCTTCACAATGTTAGCTTTATCACTTTAATATCAACTAAATAAACCAATTAGTTTTTGCATATTTTAAATGAAGGAGTAATAGTCTCAATTATCTCAAAATTGTCTCAAAAACTGTCACATATTCCTTCCTCATTTATTATTTATTTATTATTTATTTATTTATTTATTTATTTATTTATCTATTCATCTATTCATTGGTATATAAAGATTTACTGATCAGCAGCATAAAAGCTGACAGGATCAGTTTACAATATTTACATAAAATTCATGTATTCAGGCCAGTTCAACAAAAATCATCTTACATATAACACATGGGACATTAATGAAAGTATACAAAAACATACATCAAAAGACATTAATAACAACAAAAATAAACGGAAACAAAGAATGGTAAATCAGTTTTAAATGAAACTCTGTCAGTCATCTATCTTTCTTTTCTTCTCTTTATTCCCAAACAGATATTGATGAGTGCACCAGCATACCTGACATCTGTGCGTTTGGTACCTGCATCAATGTGCCAGGCACATTCCGTTGTGAATGCGACTTTGGATTCACACTGGATGAGGGGGAAACAAATTGTACAGGTAATGCACACCCCCCCCCCCCTTAAAAAAAATATGGAAAGCATCTTGTGATTGGATGAAATGAAAACATAAACAATTATGATTTATTAATCAAATTTTTATGCCTCCGCAGTGAAGTTGCCGGAGGCATCATGTTTTCAGGTTGTCCATCCGTGCGTCCATCCGTTACTGGTTCTCGTTACCGCGATAACTTAAGAACCGCTAATCGGATTTTGATGTAACTAGGACCAAGTATGTACTATGAGGCACCAATGAACTGATTAGATTTTTTAGTTGAAAGGTCAAAGGTCACCAGGCCTAAAATATGTCTGATTTGGGCTAATTACTGTGGTAACTTGAGTATGACTGGTCCAATTTTGATGTAACTTGGGAGAAGTATCTAATATAAGGCACCAATTACAGATTCGATTTTGGAGTTGAAAGGTCAAAAGTCACCAGACCTCATGTCCAAATTGAGCTCATTGTCACAATAATTTTAGATAGAATTTTTTTTTAGAATTAGAATTTTTGCTTATTATATTTTACTGTAACTTGGTCAAAGGTCACATGGGCTTATTGATCTCATTGGTTTTGCTACCATGGTGACTTGAAGCTTTTCAAATTACATCAATTGGATGGGAGTGTGGACTGCGGAGGCATACCCATCGACTGCACGCAGTCGAACTGCTCTAGTTAATGATGAGATTAATTAGTTAATTTTATAGCATTTATCACCTCACAGGTGTTGCCAGTTTGGAATTTTGTGCATTTTTTTCTGAAGTCATTCTGCCATGTTTTTGATCATCATAGTTGTTAAAGATTCTGTGCATGATTTGCACACACCAAAATTGGCTGAATTCATGAAAGGGGTTAAAATTAATCATAACGTATTCATTTACACTTATCTAAACCTCCCACAAGAACTTGAGGCAGAAAAGTCAGTTTAGTGAAAATAATTAACATTAAAAACTCTTTTTAATTTTTCTCAATTTGAATTTGCGGGACGGTTACAGATGGTATTTTTATATCATTCAGTGACTACATTCCTTCCTTGTCAAAATGTATTTGTTTGTTTATTGATTTGCTTGTATTTTATTTATTATTGTTGTTCTAATGGTTCTGTTAAATTTGTGACAATGTACTGTAATAATGTTATAATATAATGTAATGTAATAATGTAATAATGTAATGTAATAATGTTATGTAATAATGTAATGTAATAATGACCGTGTTGCTAAATGCAGTATCGTGTCCAGTTTTTTGCACTTGTTTTCTTTGTATTTGTTTGATGTGTAACCACCCATTATTGTCATTGGCCACCTGTGTGGGGTCTGGTGGCCTCAAATGTTGAGCTCCTAGAGTTGTGTGCCAGCTTGGCATGTCCCTTAAATTGTCGACGAGAGGCTACCAGGCCTCACCCAGGTGGAGCTGGGATTTGTGATGGATGGTACTATATCCTTCTATTGTTTGTTGTGAACGATAATAAGTGCTTATTATGAAGAGTTGTTGTGCACATTTAAATGTATTAACGTAGAATTTGTGCAGTGATTATTTTATGTACGTTTAGAAACAATTGTATTAAGCCCCCTACAAATTAACTATACTTTATTTTTATTGAGCTTTTTTTCTCTATTTCATTCTTCATGTACTTAGATATTTCTCAAAGACGGAAGCATTTTAGGGTAAAATAGGACAAAATAATGTTATTTTTCTTACTGTATCCCGAAATTGTACACCGTCTATAGAAGCTGACCTGAAGAGTTTGAGACATGTGAGCTAATGGCAAGTGCTACAGGATACTTCCTGCCCTTGGTTGTACTGTTATGGTTTCACAATACTGTAATAGAGCTGCCAGGTAAAGAAGATGAAGAAGTAGAATATTTTTGCTGCTTCTGATATTTCTGCTTTTCTCTCATATTCGTCACAGACGTCAACGAGTGCGAAGAGCCAGACACCTACTGTGTGAGTGGTCAGTGCACCAACACGCCAGGGTCGTACATCTGTGAGTGTCCACCCGGTTGGGTACTTGCCAATGGCACCATATGCACAGGTGAGTTGTTCACTCAAAGTTGAACTGGCTCTTTTGTATTCTCTCTATTCGCTCTCTTTTCCTCACGGTGGTTCAGATTTGGTTCCGACTGGGGTGTGCCACTGAAGTGAAAAAAACCCGACCCATCTTTGAGGGTCATTTTGGCAGAAAACAGTACCTACTATTAAGAAAATTGAATTTTTGTGCACTTCAGTGACAAAATAAGCAAAAATATCTGGTATAAACAGTAAAATTTAAAAACCATACCCTATGTTTAAGGATTTTTTGCAAAAAAGTCACCTATCAGAGTAGTCTCGGTTCCAGACCGTGCAACTTATTCTCCCTCCGAGTAGCAGTGCGGGTGTAAAGCACCCGCACCCTGCGACTACCTCAGAAAACTAGTCTTAGTTCAAGAAAGTTAACTGATGATAGGAGGCCTAATTTCTCTAAGAAAAGGGATAAGTTCTTGCATGTGGAAAACTCTCCGTCTCTTTAACAAAATCAATAAATTAAACATTTTTGCAATTTTTTTTTCTTGCATCTTGATGTAATTTATGATTTTAAAAGTCATCCCATGTTGAATGGTATCTCATATTTCTTTGGGATGGGCTATGATCTGCATTCATGTATAAAAAAAGGCTGCAATAAATCACCAGTGGTAATTCAAGTTTACTCCTAACTTGGTGAATGTTTTGCCCTATTTCTTACAAATTGTATGCTTGCTTTAGTCTCACCTCAGTAATTCTTAAGTTGTCTGTAACGAGATCAGTGATACATTTTACAGAAAACTATGGATTTTCTGCAAGTATCATGTTGTAATGGGCTTTCACATATTTCTTGTTTGCTCCTATGACCTCTGTATTGTATTTAGTATAAGTATCATGTAACTAAGGAGAAGCTTGGCTAGTTAAATGGTTATTTGATACTGTTACTACAAATTAGTAAGTCCAGGTAATAACCCTTAAATTTCATCAAAATACATTTTATTGTTTGTGGGGGATCTACACATCTATGTATTATGAAAGTCATAGACTACATGCACATAGTGTATTTCAACTTGACCTAGCTATATGTACTTGTTAGGTTTGTAATCCTTTCATGTTTTGATATGACTGTACTGTGTAGACAGGTGTTGTCACATATCATCAAAACAACCACAAGGTTATGGGGGAAATGAAATGTTGATATTATCTTGTTGTAGCAAGGAAGTTGAATTCTTTAAATAGTTATCTGTATTGTTGCCAAAAAACAAAATAAAACATTGAAATACAAATGGAAAGTGAAATAATGACATTTCAAATACCCTGGTGAATATGTTTGAAAATGTACAGAATTCCCCATATCGCATATAGCTCTCCAAATCTGAACACTTGTGGCGTTTTAATTTTTTGGCCCTTAATTCTTGGGAAGTAAACTTTCAGCCAAAGCTGTATCTGCATGCAAGCTCATACACATCAAATGCTAAAATACTCGTGGATCGTGGTGTCACAATCTTTCTTATAACTTTGCGAATAACAGAGCTATTTTCATATTCATACAATTGATATTTAGATAAGATTCTTCTGCCATCCTCACACACTGACATTCGCGTTCCAATTCGGCTTGGTAGCATTCCTTTCTCATGGGGTAAACATATGTTCAAATATATGATGTACCAGAACCAGAAGTGTATCCCAATAGCAAAGTGCCAGATATCGGTGTCGCGAGGTGATATCACTTGATATCGGCTATATGCGATAGGGAGAATTTATCTTTTTGTTGTTGTAATTGTTACACTAACTAAAATCATTATTGTATGGACACTTTGACTTCAGTACATCAGGTAGTTTACTTACATTGTTAACAGGTTTTAATACACTTCACTAACAAGTGATATACGTACATGTATGTATCTGACTATAGTTGTTTGAACTCAAACTTGAAAATAAGCCTGTCTGAAGTCTTCATTTGTTGGTAAACAAATCACCATGGTAATGACATAGAATGGAATTTTTATTTGCCTTTTGTGTGGGAGGGTGAGAGATGATTGAAATAACTGCCCATCATAAAATCCGCTGAAATTGTTCATTATTAACTCTAGAGATATTTATCAGGGGCTTGTTTGCATTTATCAAACCATAAATTTACTGCACTGTGTAATGTAACACTGAACACACATCATTTATTACTTCAGGAATGTTGGGTTTGTCAAGGGGGTGTGTATTTTTGTATCATATACAAATCATATTGATTGTATGATGAGTACTCCACTTCAAGTATTTTACGTCCTGTTATAAGCCCCATAATTTAACCCTATTAATACAGTGTGTCCCGTATTTCATGGCAAAAATATTCTAGGTATGTTTGTAAAGCTCTGTTTCTCGTCTTTCATTTGATACACAACTTATTATTCATCGTTAACGCATGATTGAATTAAGACAATGGATATTGGTGCTAACAAAATTTCATTTGCACGGACATATTCCATCTTTGATTGCATTTTCAGGGTATTAAATGTAATTATTTTTAAGAAACAAAAGCATGGCATAAACATTCATTATTTCTTCTTTTATCTGACACCTCATGCGTAAAAAATGAATAACGTATGCCGGAGAACAAGTAAAATTAAAACATGCCTGTTTTAGCGTGATTTTTAGAATGAATTCATTTTGAGCAATTGGAAGCAGACGAACGAAAGGTTCATGCACGGCTGACTTCACAAAATATCTTTCTTGGGCATTGTTCGAGAGGTGGATTTCTTGGTCGCTGGCTGCCAAATCCAGAAAACAGGGTCAAATATGCATTTTGGAACAAAACAAACAAACATCTTGTTTTCAAATTGTCTTTTTTCACTGATGCATAGCTTATTTTTCACAAATGTGGTATCATATGAAGGAAGAAAGAATAGACTTTTTAATGATATCCTTCAATATCGAAGATTCTGAATACATCCAAGGATGATAGTTTCAATTTCAAATTTGCGCATGCAAATGTTTTTATGACTGTGTCCATTCTGATTGTCTTTGCTCAGCCATGCGTGAGTGAAAATTTCTGTAACAGGTTTCAAATTAAAGAAGAGAAAATCTCCTTTCCAACTATGTACAATATTCTTTTCACATTTGTTATTAAAGGCAAGGTTCACCCTGACATCAAGTTGGTTTTAATAAAAGCAAAACGATGAGAGAAACATATTGATGAAAGTTTGGCAAAAATCTACCAAAGAATAACAGAGTTATGAGGTTTCAAAGTTCTAAATTTGTGTTGTCACATGCGAGCAGCTTCCCATATGTCATGTAATATAAATTCCATAAATTGCCATTTCTTAATGGTTCATGATAATTGATTTTTTTTTCATAG
>JZLH01S0548669.1:4983-23198 GCA_001188425.1 Eucidaris tribuloides
ATTTAAAAAAATTGTCAAACTTGCTATCTGACATATCATACAGGTGTTTGAATAGACAAATAAACACCCTAGAACACAAAAGTTCAGATGATTATTGCTGTCACTGGCAGCTACATGTACAAACTGCCACATGAATTATTCTTCGGCCAATTAGGAAAAATTCTGCAACACAGCACTCCTATGGCGGAAAAACTGGAATGGCTCTCCTCAATAATTTTACTCTTTAAAGCATTTAATGTCATTTGACCTGTAATTTTTCCAGCGGCATTTCTTTTTAGACCTTATTTTTCTCTTTTTTAAAAAAAATGGAAACATTGATTATACAATTGGCTTTTATAGCCTGAAGCTCAAATCATTACTATGGTACACCACCATAAATTCTTAGCTTGAAAGATTTTAATAATCGACTAGTGATTTTGCTCTCATACATTGTAGTTCGAAAGAGTTCTAATGAGCAATTTGGTAGTGTTTCCTATTTCCCTGTAGTCTTTACTGTTAAGTGTTAGAAAAATGCGATTCAAAGATTGTATATGATCAATTCATTCTGGCATTCTGAATATTATTGTGACTTTTTTAATTGACACTGAATTTAGGTGAATTTAATTTCTACAGAAACACATTAGTTACTAAAAATTTGTGAGAGCTCAGTGATGATAAAAAAGGTCATTGGAGGTCATATACAAACAGCAATATGAGGCACCTAAGCACATTAAATATTGTATTTCACCCCTTCAAAATGCCTGTAACCCTAAAAGGACTTGGGCTATTTAGAGATGTTGAGGACTGAGGCCCCCCCCCCCACCCCGCCGCCCCCCCCGTCTCAGCCGTTGCGCAGAGCCCAACCGCGTCCTGAAATTTGGCATGCAGGTTCTTTTCAACATAAACTCTTAAGTCTGTATAGTAATTGGTCCTGGGAAAATCAATCTCTATTAATATGAATTATTTATCCAAATTTTATGCCATGAAAAAACTATGATTTGCCCATATATAAAACAATCAATTTCACTTGAAATATTATAATTTTTTGCAGAAGTGCATATTTGCCAACCTCTTAATTATGTTTTCATCATTTTAAATTTGCAAAAGCGTCGAAATTTTTCCTTGCTTATTTCTTTGCTTTTTAAATTTTCTTATGTATCTTCATTGCTTTTTGTAAAAATTTTTATTATTTTTTTTTCCATGATAATTTATTTGCCAGACCATTTTAAAAACCTAAATTAGCCTTGAAAAATTAATTATGAAGGTCAACTATAATAGAAAATAATGACCTTTTTTTATGAATTTCAAGGTATCAGAACAAATTCCATTGACTTTGTACACAAATCACATTATTGAGCCATTTATTGCCATTTTTGGCATGACATTGTCTCACGAAAGTCACGGGGGCGTTGCGATGCTGACTACTCATTCTGTTCCTCGAATTTGGTCTCAAAAGTTGCCGCAAGGACTTCAGAGAAAAAAGTCATAGAATTGCGTGCGTATTTCATCGTGCGTTTTCAAAATAATTGCGCAAAACGCGTTTTAAGGGCGGGCCATCATGCGTTCCCCCCCCCCCAGTCCTTTTAGGGTTAATAGTCACAGTTGTGGCGTGCTTCATTGCTGGATACCCACCATTTAGCTTTGTTCATGGATGCTACCAAAGAAATATAAAGTCAAGCCCAAAACACTATTAGACTGAGGGCAGAAACAGGACACAAGGTTCGTGGCAGGGGTATACATAGGACTTTAACATTTCCTTTAACCTGAAGAACTAAAGCGTTGAACACCATCCATTAGTGTTGATTCTATTATCTGATAGCTCCTGCCAATAAAAGCTTTCCTCTGAAGCTGAAGAACATATATTTCTGTATGCTTCAAGAAAATCAACGGACTTTTTTTGTCACCAATAAACATGCTACGCATGCAGAGCTTCCAGGGGCACTCCTCTCACACCAGCTAACCTCCCTCACCCCTTTCTGCTTTGTTTCTGCAAACCACTTATTAGTTGCTCATACTGCACACTCAAATAAACCAGTATATGCTGGGCTCCTCATCAACATGTTACATGCGTATCACAGCCCCTTTTGAAAACCAGTTTTTGCTGAATAGGTTTTGAATCAATATGAAACAAAATATATTAAACTGCGCCCTGCCATGATTGGAAACCAGTAGCGGCATGATATGGGGCACCTCCACCACTGATATTTGTTTTGACTAATTGTTTTTGAAACGTATTATTTTGTAACACCTTGCACTGTTATCCACTGCCCCATTGTAAAATGGATTCTGCAGAATGCGACTTTTATCTTTGTTGATAAAATAATCGAAATGAAATGAAATGAAATGAATGATTACAACAAAAAATTGACGTTAAATCAGTTGTTGATGATGTCGGCCCACCCAAGTCAGAGGAAAACGTGGTATACGGCACATCTTTGCCAGACACGCACTGGCCTATCCACGGACAACCTCCCCCTCACCCTTCCTGCTTTGTTCCTGCCCTAGTCGAAATTAAATAGCTCTAAAAATATATAAAAAATACCCCCCAAAATAATCATTGAAAAATATTTTTAGCTATTTTGCTTGAATAAAATAGCAAATAAATACGACTAAAATTGGCATTGGAAATAGTATAATAAACCCTATTTTCTTTAGCGGGTAGTTTTGCTGAACAAACAAAAACAGAAATAAAATATATTTTTTCAAACTTGAAATTAAATAGATTATAAAAACTGAAGGAAATAGCCGATTGGAACAAAATACTTTTCCTATTTTTTCCGTGGTTTGAAAAACAGCAAAAAAAATAGTTTTAATAATACCTATGGAAAATACGGTTTTCAAATTAGTTTTAAACCTTAGCTAGTGCCGTCGAAATTAAATAGTCTAAAAATATATAAAAAGCTACCCCACAATAGTCAATGAAATATTATTTTTACGCTATTTTGCTTGGAATAAAAATATCCAAAAAAATACACTAAAATTTAAGATTGAGAAATAGTATAAACCCTATTTTTTTTAGTGGGCAGTTTTGGCAACAAACAACAAGAAATAAAATATATTTTTTCAAAACTTGAAATTAAATATGTACCAAAAATATGAAGGAAATAGCTTTATGCCGAACAAAATATATTTTTTTCCTATTTTTTCGAGCGTTGAAATAACAGCAATAAATACAACTAAAATATAATGATTGGAAAATAGCTAATAAAACCTATCTTTTTAGGCGCAGTTTTGCAACAAACAAAAAACAGTAATCAAATATATTTTTTCAAACTTGAATTTAAAAAGCTTACAAAAATATGAAGGCAAATAGCCGATTGGAACAAAATATTTCTTTTCCTATTCTTTCGTTGGTGAAAAACATGCAAAAAAATTATTTTAAAAATCACCCTTGAAAATAGGACTTAAAAATAGTTTTAAACCCTATTCTTTTTCGTGTGTTCAACAACAGCCCAACAAAAATACGTTTTTAAAATACCTGAAATACGGCGGATTTTTCAAAATGCGTCTTAAAACCCCTTTCTTTACCTGCTTGAAAAAAAATAATCCCAAAATAGTCAAAAACCGATATTTTTTTTTCAACTTGGATTTTGGAACACAAACATCTTGATAAATAAATATAATTTTTGGCCTATTTTTACTGTATTCCAATTCTCAGACTATGACAGAAAATAGCACAAAAGTATATTTTCAAGATATTTCAAATGTAATATATCCAGCTAGCATGTGGAGATAATTTCAATAAAGAAACCTTAAGAAAAGCTTTGCCTAAATATTACCCATTTTAACAGGAGTATTATTAATTACGCCCATTATTAACACAGGAGACCACAGGTTCCATATAATTGCTTTGGTATTCCAGTTTTTTGAACTGAACTTACCATTTAGTACTGCCACAATCTTTGTCTTTCAAGCTTGACAAAACCTGGACATTCCATTCACTTTGGCCTTACTCGACATTAATTTAAACCATGTGTTTCATTGTGGCTGCATTTGATGATCAGGCTCCGTTCGCCGCAGATGGTTTGCAGTACCTCTAAAATAAAATATTTCTCCATTTATGTTACATTTAAAAATGTGCTAAAATATATACAAAATGTAGCTTAGGCCTATATTATTATTCTATTATTGAATATAATTAAATATTGCGTTTTTTATTGAGATAAAATTACAAAAGGCCCTTATACACAATTGCATTGCAAAATTGGCGAACATGAACTAAGGCAGGCGTAAAGCTATGGTGTTGCCATAGTCCCATCCATATACATTGGTGCTTTGTATTTCAGATGACTGTTGTGCAGGTGAACATCATTATGTACCTTGTGCAATGACGGCGGTTATAACATGCAGGTAATACCTCTGTTGAATCTTTTTATTGATTATCTTTTTTTGGGGGGGGGCCTCCCGAAATTCATGGATTGATGCTGGGTGATTTTAAAGTTGGGATCTTAGCTTCCATGATTTTTCACCAGTTTTGAACAGGCAAAAGTTGCTGCATAGTAGAAAAAATAAGAAATGTTCGATTCCATATGTAGATTAACTAAATATCCCAATATACATACAGTATGATATTTGCACTTTTTCTAGCTTTGCGCGATTTTAACTCTATTGTGTGCGGGCGTGAACCTGTGCGTGCCGGAGTTTTTTTTAAGAGCGCGCCCTCAGTAAACGCGCAAAGGAAATTGAATGTGCTGACATTCAACTGGCTATAACTTTTTCACAACATCGTTTTTCGGCAAAAAAATGTTGTTACAGCCAAAGTTGAAGTACATTTGCAGACCTTTCTGGATTGCATAAGGCTATTTGCGGAATCTACATTCTGGATTTTATAAAGAATGCCTAATTTGCAACCAATATACATGTAGATTCTAAGTGTCCTTACTTGACAAGTATACGACTCCATTTAAATAATTCAAGAGGAGGTTAAACCAAATCTACATATGAGAAACCTGATTTAGTTACAAGCTTAGAGATGAGTACCAGCAGCTCAATGAATAGTAGATAATGAATCTTTGATATATCAGTGAAAAAAAGAGTGCTCTTATTGTAATTGACTTTGCAGTATTCTTTTGGAAAGTTCACTTCCGTTATCCAGCTCGTTCTTTGTATCACAGGGCCTTTTTATTGTATTTATCGATTTTTATGGTTCTTTTAGAATCTTACACAATACCCGTTACTGAGGAATGTAACAAACACAAAACGGATACCGCTACCATTGCGAAAATCAGTTGTAAATCGGGTTGCAATACAATTCATTTACTACGTTGAGCGTTGAAATGCGTAATCCCGCACGCTGCGGTCGGCGCGAGCAGGGTGAGCATGAGTGGAACTACGCGTTGTAAAGATGTTAATGCGGGCATTATGATTTTGATTATGGTCACGCAAATATCATGTCACTATAATACATATGTGGCTGCCAAAGTTTAGTGATAAAATAGTCACTTCAATTTAGAAATTATGAATTTTGGATTGAAAAATATTATGGAAATGTCATTTTTTCAAGTGTAAAAAAAATATTTTTAAAATTAGTTACCTGAACTGTTGACGTATATTGCTAAGAATGTTAAAAAAGGATAGCCATAAAAAATATGATATTGTTTTTCACTTCATGTTCAAACAATAGTGCAAAAAAAAATAAAGTCTTATTTTCAGGTATAAAAAAATATGTGTAAACAATTTTGTAAAAATTATTAATAATTAGAAAATAGGGAGAAAATACATATTAGGTTTTTGTCAATGTCAAAAAAATAGGATAAAAATACGTTTGGAGCCTCTGTTCGAGGTAAAAAAAAAGTATAAAAAAATAGTTCAGATTAATCAGAAATTCTTAAAATAGTTTAAAAATAGTCATTTTTTTAGCTATATTTATTATAAAAAATAGTTAAAAACCATTGTAGTTTCAATGCTATTTTAAACTAGAAAATAGGTAAAAAAATACATCATTTGAGAGGAAAAATAAGGGGCAACCCATACAAGCAAATAGGCCAAAAAATATATATTTCCCTTCATTCAAAATGTCATAGGGGTTTGGAAAACCACTTATTATTTTAGTGCTCACACTGCCACATCTCAATGTTCCAAATCAACCTCAACACTTTCCTGACTCCTTCTCACCCTCCCCTTGCCCCCATCCCTTCTCCCCACCCCCACCCAACATTCCTTTTGGTAGTTCACTCCTGGTTGCTGTTGATCTACGAGCAAAGAACATCCAAAACAAACATATTGACAATTTCACATCACTCTGTGGAGCAACAGAGGACTGAAGTGTGACATTACTCTGCGTTCAGATAATGTGTGGCAGGGCTCGACACTAGCAAGGTAGGCCTGGTGGCCCGGTGGCCCTGGTGGCCACCAAAATTGGATTGTCTGCGGCCACCACAACTTCCAAAATATGGAGGCTTTTGGTGGGCACCGATCGCGGCATAAACAATTTTCAAAAGTGTCAATGTGATTTTCAGTTTTCAGGTCTTTTTCGAGATTAAACCATATGATCCATGTTCTTTACATGATTGAAAATAAGTTCTTTTTTTTGTGTGTTTTGTATGACCTGTTAGTCAATGGCTTGTATTTATTGTGTTGTGGACTCTTATTATATCTCATTTGCCTTGAACGTTTTCAATTTTTTTTTTATAAAAATATAAACCTTTCCAAAAAAAAAATGTTTTGGCCATGGGAGATTTTTGGTTTCAATTTTTTGGGGCCCTCGTGTATCGTGAAAACAGTGAATTTTTTTAAATGCGCAGATGAATGATCATTATAAATGAATACAGGGCTTTTCAAGTGGACCGATGGTGAAAAAGTAGGATATAAAGAGCTAAAAGTTAGGAGAAAAGTAGCGACATGCATTGGGCGTGAAGTTACAGATTTCAGCCATTGCCAGGATGTTTAGAGCAATGTCCAAAAGTCCATCCGCATGCCAATGCCCATTTGAGTGGAGAGCTCCCATCCATGTAGTAATCAAATGCAATGCATGTGTGGCTTGAAACTTTGCCGTTAATTGCAGGACTCTCGGCCCTGGCTAGAGAACCCTTTCTTGCTGCTGAAGAGTCACATCTTTCTGTGAAATACTGAAATAGGCTACCTGCGTACTCACTACTCCAGCATTTTATATGATCAATAGCATTTTTTTATTTCACAGGGTTTTTAACAAAAAAAAGTAGGAGAAAGTAGGAGTATGTTAGCGGAAAAAAGTTAGGCATAAGTAGGCAGCGAGCTAGTAAAAAAACAGTAGGAACAAAGTAGGCAAAAGTAGGGCGCCAGCCGCTTGAAAGCCTTGCTGAATAGTGGAACAAGGTTGTGTGAATATCTGATGATGTACTACAAAATTGTGATATGCCCGAGTGTCTGGGTCACGTATAGAATATTTTGTGTTAATTTCATCAGAGACCCTATTTTTTCTACTAAAATATCATTTGCAAGAGTTTAGATGTATCACATTTTAATGTTTCTTCTTTGTTTTTTTTCAGGCCACAAATTTCAATTTTGGGCCACCAAAAATTGAATTTCAAGCGATTTTTAGTGGACCCAACCGGGCCACTAAAAAAAAGTTTAGTGTGGAGCCCTGCTGTGTCCTGGGCCCTGTGTGTGGATAATGGCTAGACCAGTGCAGCATGTCACAGCTGGTTATTTCTACCAATACTGCCTCCCCCCCCCCATGACCAAAATGGCATAACTGAACATTTTGGTACTGTTTTGGCAGATTATTGAGCAAAACATATTTTGTTCAAAGCCTTAAAGGCCCTATTCAGTGTCCTTTTTAACAGCGCGATATGCAAAACAAAGCCGGACACTCCTAATGATTTGTTGTTGTTGTATGATGTTCTGGCATTGTTTTAACATGCACGATACTGAGTACCCCCTACACATATATAACTCAATTTTTGGCAAATAAAAATATGTGGGGGGAGAATAGGGAGCAGCTTGCAGTTGCCCACTTATTGGTTTGGCTTCTTGTCCCCATAATAATTTCCAAACCAGTTTGAATGTCTCAGCTTTCCATGGGCCATAGCTACGGGGGGGCGTGGGGGGGGGGGGGGGCGCGTGTGGCCCCCCCCAGGTGCCCCCCCAACAAAAATTTATGACCGCTGAAAATTTATGGACCTGGGATTCGGAGGGAATCAAGAACAAATATTTGTGGTCTTAAATGATGCTAAAATACACATTTTTATTGCTGTCAGAATGTCAAATTTTCTCACCTTGGAGGCGAAATCCCTCCAAGGACCCTCGCCCAATTTATCATAAAAACAAACATTTATGCTACAACCTTGGCACATCACACAAAACAACAATCAAATCATATTATGCCATTCATTCATTAAAAATGGAAGGCTGAAACGCGACATCTTCATGCGACACAAATGTCTAAATTTCTCACTCCTGATCGGAGGGATTTCCCCTCCCAGACGCTCCCCAAATGATCATGCACCAAACAATGTCCACAACCTAATAAAACAATACTTTCATTAACAAATGACAAATGCTCTATTCATCAAAAAAGAGGTGCCTGCCCCCCCCCGCCACAAAATTTCGTGTTGCCCCCCCCCCCCCAGGCTGCCCCCTACAAAAATTATGGACCGTGAAAATTTTTGACAATCGGTGATTTTGCGAGAATAAGAACAAAATGTGGTCTTAAATGATAGCTAAAAATACAACATCTTTATTGCTGAGAATTCAAATTTTTCTCACGCTGGCGGAGGGAAATCCCCTCCCAGACCCTCCCCAATTTATCATAAAACAACATTTGCTACACCTTGGCCACTCACAACAAAACAACAACAAATCAATTATGCATTCATTCATTAAAAATGGAGGCTGAACGGGACATCTTCATGGCACAAATGTCAAATTTTCCTCACTCTGGGAGCGGGTTTCCCCTTTCCCAGCACGCCTCCCCAAATGATCATGCCACCAAACAATGTCCACAACCTAAAAACAATACTTTAAATACAAACTGACAAATGCTCTCATTCTATCAAAAAATGTGCTGAAAACACACATATTCATGACGAAAATGTCAATTTTCTCATTCCTGGGCAGAGGAGCCCTCCAGACTCTCTCAAATTAACGACAATCAACAATTGCCCACACATTTTGCCACCAACAAAAAGACATGTCAATTATACATGGCATTCATCAAAAATGGGGGCTCAAACACACATTTTCAATGCGAATAATCGTCAAATTTTCTCTCCCTGAGAGCGGCGGCGAACCGCTCCCAGGACCCTCCCCAAATGATCCACCATATCAAACAATCCGCCATTGAATCTATAAACAATTGTCAATCATAAATGTTCAATTATGCTCTTCATTCATCAAACAAGAGCCCCGTCGGGTGGGGCACGACAGCATCACTCTGAGGTCTTGCAAACTTCTATTGGTGCCATAGAAAAAACATCAGCTATATGTATAGTTTTGGCCTTGGAGCCTGTTATCTTAGGCCACCCACGTATGCCAAATGAAACTAGTTGGAAAACTTTGCATCCCTGCCAACCACATATAAGCCTGATTTTGCCAAGCTTTAATTAAATTCTGACATCAGTTTTATTAAAAACAATGCACGCCCTAGATATCTTTAACATTTTGACCTTTGACCTCTTATTTGACCTTGACCCAAATTTAACAATTGTAAGTCACTCATACATGTAGTGCATTTACCATCCAAGTTAGTCACGAAATGGCCGCCAATAACAACCAAAAAAGAAACATTAACTTCATTTGACCTTGACTACATATTGTACCTTACCCCCAAACTTACAATTTGACGGTCCCTGTTCACGCATCTACCACCCAGTTTGGTTTACAAATGGCGCTTGTGGGTTTAGAAAGACTTACGTAGTTTAGCCGGCCCTTATGGCGCCCTGCCCCCTGCCCCCAGGGGCGGGCCTTGGTGCTACCATTCCAGGAACCTACGTATCCCCTCCCCCTGAGGCATCATTCCCACCAAGTTTGCGTCTAAATTCCATTGATGTGGAAGGTGAACTATTCCCCATAGGGCCCCATCCCAAATCTTATTTGCCCCCTTTTAGGGGCCAAACGGGGACGCCACCTCTGGGCATTGTTCATTGATGGAACATTAATTTAGCACATATAGAGGTATCTACACACAAAGCTGGTTACCTTAACTATTTCTTGGATCTTAGAGAAGAGATTGTTTTTGAAAACTACCTACTTTTGGCCCTTTAGGGCCCTGGCCCTGGGCCCCATGGGCGGGCCAGGTGTACCATTTGAGACCCTTGAATCCCCACCCCCTTAAGATCATTTTTCCTGCCAAGTTTTAGGGCCAAATCCAATCATGCATTTTGAAGGCAGAAGCTGAACAATGTGTAAAAGGTTTACGCACGGACGCTCAACGACGCACTACGAACGACGCACGACGCACGAAAAGCGGATTCGCCAATAGCTCACTTTGAGCCTTTGGCCCTCAGGTGCAGCTTAAAAAGGTGCTGAAAACACACATTTTCAAGGGCATCAAATTCAATATTTTCTCACCCTGGGAGGGGAACCCCCTCCCAGACCTCCCCATAGTAACGCCAATCAAGGACTTACCACCACCTTTTTGCAACACACACACACACACACAAAACATGTCAATTATGCATGCGTTCGCTTAAAAAATCGGGCCGCTCAAAACACACATTTTCACAGGCGAAAAATCCAAATTTGACCTAGGCATTTTGGCTGCCCCCCTACAAAATGTCAAGGCCCCCCCCAGTGCCCCCCCCAAACCCCCCCCGCTGAAAAAAATCCTAGCTACGCCAACTGATCACTTCTGCCTCCACTGTAACCCAACTCATCATAGTTTGCCCAAGTCTTGTTGAAATGACAAGAGGCATTTCACCAACTTTACAATGGTGTATCGCCAGATTTTATGAGGGCAGTTATCGTCGTTGTGATGCGCGGACAACCACTTGTGTAGTAGACGAGTGGCTCCTACCCCGCCCTCCAGCTTGTTTGATGGCAGTGTTGACACCACATCACAGGAATGATTGGCAAGCGTCCGTAGATGCTAGCCATTCCTGGATACGAGAGTTGATGCAAAAAAATAGTCAAAAAAAATCCTGCATCTAATAGACAATTTTTTTTTAAAAATTATGGAGGCGGTTAACACATATGAGGAAGCGTTCGTACAATCATCCAAATGAGAGATGAGATATAATAATTCATATATCACCTTCTTCTCATTAATAGCTTAACCAGCATAGGAAATTACACTGGCGCTGAGGGTGATTTAAGCCCCACCAAATTAACAAGATAGCCCCGGAAATCAACAAACAAGCCCTTCATTTTCCTTCATAGGGTTAAATGTATGACATACTAAAATCACTAAATCAGCTTCGAAAGGTAGCGCTGCCCCCAAAATAAATTTAATTTCCTGCCCTGAGATTTACCCTGAATTGTTTTGTTTTGCCTTCATAATTATTACTTGTTTTTGTTTGCGCACTTCGCAAAGGAACCATTTGTCTGCCCCAGCAAATTATAATTACTCCTTTTTTTCAAAGGAAAATATTATACAATTGCAAATTTAGGGATTCTTGTTTGATTTACAGGGTGAATCTTATCAAGCAAGATGCCTTTACCCACATCAAGTTCTAATCTGAATCGAATTGTAAGAATTTTGCTACAAAATTGTAGCTAACTCTTCAGAGAAAAAGAAAAGAGTCCAGGCATTTTTTTAAAAGTAAAAATCCTGTGTATCTGGGTCCATTATTCACAATGTCCACACATGCCTGCATATCTTTTGACCAATGCTCTTTGAAATTACATGGATATTAAAGTTGAATGATATTATCTTAAATATCAATACTTTATATCATGATAAAGAGGCCTAAGATGATATTTTGAAGAACATCTTATTTTGTCTTCTTCCCAAGTATACTCCTGTCATATCATTATCTTTCAATTTGTCAATACTGCTACTTATGAACATATGTATTCCTTGCACGGCATTAACAAATGTGACTTGCACAAATGTATTATGACAAAACCTAGTGTTTATAAATTGACAGAAAGATTAGGTCCTTTACTTCAATTCTTAATATATCTACTCTCACATTCTTTGTTTTCATATCAAGTGAATATTAAGTAGTGATTAAGTAAGTGTTAAGTCAACTATGAACCCTTTAAAACGAACAAGATATTTAGTATCATATTGTTATGAGAAAAAGTAAACAATTTTTTGTTGTAATATGTATTACACCATACCTATGTAATGACATGACCCACATATCACAACACAAGCAAAATATCCTAATACTGGAATCTTACTTTTTTTTGAAGGATGGGTTAGGGGCTGCATTTCTTTTATTGCATTCTCATGGCATTACAAAATTCCAATGAAATTCTTCAAAATATTTTTCCGATATTGCAATACTACAGAATGAAGAACTGTTTTGATAACAGGTGTTCATTACTAGCCTTACATGTTTAGCAGAATATACTTATTTTCAACATCAGGACTAATCGTATGTTTTTAAAGTAAAAAAAGTAAACAACAGTAACTTTACGCCATCAAATTAGTATAGGAAAAAACACCTAGCTGCCCAAATGTTTAAGGTGTCTCATATTACAGTAAACATTACAAGCAACACCAATTCTTATTCATTGTACTAGCATACTTTTTTAGCAGACTTGAAAATCTAGAAAATGAATACAATTTGACAATATAATATTTATATTTGGCCCTATATAGCTTGCATCAAGACTATTAATGCAAAATTTTTAACAAATCAAGTATAACACGAAAGTACTAATAAACTTTTAAGAGTAAAAATAATTCAGATAATTAATCTCACCACACAATTACTTCATGTATCATCAAGCTTTGTTCAAACTCGTATGTGGCGATAGCCACACTTATGGAAGGGACCATTGGTCTGCTTGACTCCATCATATCGTTAATTTGCGCTGCGGCTGAGTGACCGTCGAGGTGTCTAGGCTGACACGTTAGTCCTGTGGAATAATCCCTGTGTCCTACAAGCTTCACGTTTTCATGGCAGGTCCCATCACGTACCAATGTGTAAAGGTCGTCGATATTGCGAGATTTGGGTTTTGTTGCTGTGTCAGCCATGACTGCGATATCAGAATGTGACCTAGTAGTTGAACACAAAATCCTTGGATACCAAAACAGTAGAAAATGCGCAAGTTGAATCAAATTTCGACTCAAAGTCATGCGAGTACATTCCATGCTTATGGGACACTGTACTCAGGATGCCTTAAGGAGCTTCTGCCTCATTTATTTGCGGCTTTTAACTCTGCTTGAAATAAATGCATTGCAATGAATTACCCACTTTAAATTGACATAAATCAGCCATGCATGATGTGGCACCGGTCAGGCTACAGCTGATTGTTTGAATTTTTTGTTTCGCTGATGTATTATGCTCATTCATACACGTACATTGGGTATCAAGCCCCTTTGCGAAAACAGTTTCTGCTGAATAGGTTTTTTATCCAATGTTGAAACGAAAATGCAATGAAAATTTAATATGAACTGGAGGTTGTGACTGCTCGAATATATATTGGCACCTTCCACCACTTATGTTGTTGAAACGCGTGTTTCGAAATGGTGTTTATTTTGTTATACACCTTGCACGCCATATCACAGCCCCATTGCTAAAACAGATCTGACAGAATGGAATTTTTATCTTTGTTGATAAAATAAAAAAAAATAAAATAAAATGAATTACAAACATAAACATTTGACATAAATCAGTTGTCCTTATGCATTATTGTGGCACCCAAGTCAGCAGAAAATGTGTCCGTCGGCATATTTTTGCCAGACCACGCACTCGCCATCTAAGACAAAGTCGCCAAAAACAACTTTGTGGACATGTGCCTCTCTTCACTTATTCATTGCGTCGTATGGATCTTTGAAGCAGTTTCCCTGCACGTCAACCGTTCGGTGACATGTCTGGAACTGGCACCAGATCCACTTCTTCTTTTCAAAGGGACGTACTGCTACACAGATTGCCCTTGAATGGCGACCTCAACTAATAGTATTGTACGCTTGCACCAACTTCATGCAGTGAACCATTAAAACGGGTCACCAGAGACCTTTACTCTTCTCTGGATTGCTATTCAGTACACCTGCATACAAAAAGAAAAGGTCTTTAACAATTAGGGTGCTTACATTCTATTGATCAAGTAACAACCATAGCACTTGTACATTTAGATTGCAATTATGGTTAGTTATCCAACCTGCATGATTTTTTTTTTTCTATAGATCGAAGGATAAGAGCCAATTTCTAAATTTAGCACCTGTATGTAAAATTTGAACCCCAAACCAACAACAACAAAACAAAAAAGAAAAGAACTAATAAAAATAAGAATATTAATTACTGGTACATCCTACAGGTAGGGGCCCTACATTATTTTCATGCTTGCCAAAATTAAAGTTTAAAAATTGATTTCCCAGAAAATGACGTTCCCCAAGTCTCGTTTGTAACTTCTAACTATCAAGCTAAAAGGTTCAAGGTAGATTCTGTACAGTTGCATCCCAGAAAAATAAAGAACCCATAAAACAAAGACTTATTGCTTGCTGAAACAATGGGGGACTGTGTGTAGATTAGCATTGTTCAAAATAAACTTTTGACTTATTCTCTTTCAAATTAACATATTTAGCAAACCTATTTATTCTCCATGATCTTCTAAGTACGACGAGACTTTGAAATTTCATGTCAAAAACCATTTGCTTTAGCACTTTTATGGGCTTTTTGAACAATCGTGCACATTCAGGAACAGAAAGAAATGCTGACGGCCATGCTGTGCACAGTGTCAAAGTCCACAAAAGTGAGTAGCACCGTGGTTTTTGACATTAAATTTTCAAAGTTACAGCGTATCAGGAGATTACATGAATATGATAAGTTTGCTTAAATGCCTATCATTTGAAAGAGGCATAATTCAACAGGTTATTATTTTTGAAACGATTGCATTTTTAATAATTACGCCCGCATTGCTCTGCAAAATTAAGCTTTGTTTTAAGGCGTTCTGCCTTTTTTCTGGGACGCACAGTCACTGCCGACTCTATACAAGTTTCTCCACGAGACAGAGACCGCACAACTTTGTTGTGCCGCCGCAGAGCTGGTCGGCAGTCAATATGCTGTATACAACGGCTGGTTTGCTGGCCTCGGCTCTTGGTCCAAGTCATGGCTGGTAAAATTTTAAAAAATTTCACAGCCAAATCTGATCGGGAATAACTTTTCCCTGAACAAGTTAAACTTCAGCTTGGAAAAGAATCTGCAGTCAAATCCACGGAAAAAAGATTTCACTACCAAACAGCCAAAATCTTAGCGTATGTGGGGGCAAAAAATTTTCACAAAGCAAAAACATCCACACCAAAAAAAGAAATGATTTTCATTACTTTGAACAAATAGGGGTGGCTGCCCCCCCCCCCTCCGCGCTTACAGTAACATGCTTTTGCTTCAGAAGCCGCAAGTAAGCAGAGATATTTGGGCGGCTCTCTCATTTAACTCAACAGTAATATATCATCTTCGGCAGCAGCTGAGGGAGAATCGACGATACTTAAATGAGAAGCCCGAATAAAAGGGAGTGAACCGCCAGCCCATCAGTCTCTGAGCAAAGATTCCCAGAGCCACAGGCATATTGGACAGCACCTACTATACGTATGTGGTCAGGGATGCGTACTGGAACTGCTCGTTTTTAATTACAATTGTCAAAATTACATTATCAAGTAAGAGAAGACACTAAAATCTTAACAATTAAAATATTTTAAGTTTTGATAATCAAATTGACAAAGTCGCTGTTATCATAAAAAGAGACTTACAAGTTTTTTAGTTTTGGGTCTATTAATACACGCTATGCAATTGTTAAGACCGTTTACCCCCCCCTCGACCCCGCGGGAATGCAGTGGTCACCTTGTCAAACGTGCAGTCGGATTTTCATCACACCATGACCAGTGTTGTAGTCCTCGATGGACGGCCTCGTTCCTCGAGGCCAGCCTCGGGAGGCCAAATCTGGCCTATGGCCTTCCTCGTCCTTGACCTCGGAGAAAAATCCTCGGCCTCGTCCTTGGGACACTTGCGTCAATCCTCGGAATCCTCGAGCGAGGCCGGGCCGAGGCTGGGTAAAATCCAGGGTAAAATGCATATGCTTAAGCACTATTATATTGGGTGGGTTAACAGTTTGAAGATTTCCCGCATCTGCCTTGACATGATTTTGCTTCACCAGTGTATTTTGAGAAACCGGAAATCGAATAGGCCTATTTTTTTTAAAATGCTTTGAAGAGGCACGGATCTACGCTACGTCTGTGCGATATATATATGCAACTGTGGAAATGTGAATCTGATTGAGTAATATGATTATATGCATGACCGCCCTACTAGCCAGAGTCTTGTGAATTTTGTAAAACGTTTGTCGAAAATAATCGCGAAAAAAATCGCGAAAATTTTTCCCAAAAAAATACATTTCGAAATTTTCAACTTTTGACGAAAAATTTCGTAAAAACTTCTGTGAATTTTTTGCGAAAATGTGTCTGCAAAGCCACCATAGGATTGGGATATCTCTGAATGAACACTGACAAGCAGTACAGTGCAGTGCATCTAGATCTAGCACTGGAAGAGTGAAAGTGCACTGTAATTCATGCTAGTGTGATATGTCTGCTAAATCATCACAAACTGATCCTATCGTTAATTTATAACAGATTTTGTTTGCATACTCTTGTGTATATCAGCTGTGCACTACATAGGGGCTGCTTGTGATTGTGCATGCTAGTGTGAAGATAATATGTAGGTACTAGGTGTTAAAAATATAATTTATTAATTTTGAAAATTAATAACACAAAAATTGTACAACAGATTATACTGGTATTGAGAAAAGTTACAGCAGAATAGTAAACATTTTTGTTTGAGGTGGTTTGAATATAATATCAATTTAATGTAATTCATGCTTGTTTAAAAAGTTAGGGTTCAGATTTTGCTCAATATCCAACCCCCCTGTACAAAATTGAAACTGTACAGAAATCAAATGGTGTGTGTGAGAGTGTGTGTTTAGTCCCCACACAATATTATAGACAATGGCGGTGAACAGCGCACGGTAGAAACATTCATTGGTATGCCAATCTCACTACAGCCAGGCTAGATAAATGCTTTATTAATATTCATTAGTAATTAGCCTGCTAGACTTTATTTACTATCCATAGCCATTGTCTAATGCTATTGTGTGGGGACTAGACACACATCCTCTCACACACCATTGATTTCTGTACAGTTTCAATTTCGTACAGGGGTTGGATATTGAGCAAAATACTGAACCCTACTTTTTTAAAAAGTCATGAATTACATAAAACTGATTAATTGATATTGTCTTCAAACCACCTAAACAAAAATGTTCACTATTATGCTGTAACTATACTCATTGCCAGAATAATCTGTTGTACAGTTTTTTGTGTTATTAATTTTCAAAATTAACAAATATTATTTTTAACACCTAGTATGTCTGCTAAAACATGACAAACTGCTACTACAATGTATTGTTACTTTATAACATTTTCTTTGTCTTGTGAGTGTATCAACTGGGCACTATATAGGGGCTGGGTGTGGTTTTCAAATAAGGCATAGTCATACATTGATAAGACAAGTACACAAAGTTCACAAATGAGAATGAGGAGTGATCCAGTAGTGTCTATGAATATAAGTGTATGCGTGTGTTGTATGGAGAGTTGAGGGGTCATAACAAGAGATTAAACAATAAGAATCCACACAAACAAGGAAACCTTCAGTAGAGAACATGAAATGACATATTTTCTTTTGAGATTGTGCTTGATCCTGCCTTGCCATAAAATGTCTGGCCTCGGCCCCAAAAATCTGGCCTCGGTCCGGCCTCGGCCCTCTCCGGCCTTGGCCTCGTTCTTGTCCTTGGAGAAAAATCCTTGGCCTCGTCCTCGGCCTTTTTTAGACCCCCGGCCTTGGCCTCGTCCTTGACCTCGGAGAAAAATCCTTGGCCACGTCCTTGACCTCGGATGAGCCGGCCTCGGATACAACACTGACCATGACGCACCTGTGTGTCTCGACTATGATGGACCATTTTCTTACAATGACTGTGCCTAGGCCTATTTAAACGTATACACACTGATGCCCCCATTCACCATGCTGTGATGGACCAAATGCTTCCATTACGGTACCCTGCGTCATTATTTGTCGGTAAATGACCCACCCATGACGCACCATTCCCGGGGGTCGAGGGGTGCATCTTACAATTGATAGGTGTATAAACTTACCTAAGCC
>JZLH01S0548736.1:27703-55585 GCA_001188425.1 Eucidaris tribuloides
AATAGGCCTACTAAGCAGAAGGCCCATTTGACATAATACAACACATTTTCGGTTAAGATTTGGTGTGCAAATACAAAAATATCGCTAACCCACATATATAGCATATTCCACATGTGGTTGCCATGACAACATAAGCTGCATTATAGCTACAGTTACCATGACAACAGGATATTTTAAAACTTTCAATTTCATTTTAAGAAATTAATGGTTTTCATCACATGGTTTTGCGACAATGCAAGGACTCAATATACACACTCATATCTCCTGTAGTCTATGGAAATACTATGCACTTAATTATACACCCTCATAGCACGTGTAGTCTATGGAAATACTATGCACATAACGTATGTACCGGCAAAAATGCTCCTATAGTGACTACCGAGTTGTCAAGTGTGCGACCTTATAACTTTTGATTAAAAATAGAGATCGACTTCCAGTTTTCACAAAGTGTTGTTCATACATTTGGGCAAATTCTAGAAAAGTATGACATCATTTGGTAAATAAACTGTAGATTTATGAGAAAAAACGTGTTTTTGATATTTTCGATTTTTGGGGAAAAAATGTCAAAAAATAAGGTTTTTCACCCAAAATCATCATGAAAGTCACCCTAATACCTATCAAATGTGGTATCAAATTGTAGGAACTTTAATTTACTTTTAAATGCCACCAAGTTTATGGGAATTGGATGTTCCAAACAAATTTTATCCAGAAAACTTGAACTTTCATCAACATGGCGGCCATCTTGGCGGCCATCTTGGAAAATGGGCATGTTCCACAGCTCCGATTTTCCGTGATTTTTTGTATGTTATTTTAAACCATATTTTGAGCCATAAAAACTTGGAATGGTTTCTGTTGCAATTAGTGGTGGGTATTTCAGTAGATCTACTAGCCTAAAAATTATATAATGCATCATGTCTCAGGGACTGTGGGTATGCAACCACCCCTCCAAAATTCTGGAACTTAAACATAGCTCCAGAGGAGAGTTGATGAAGAGCAATGACAAGCTTCAGGTTTGGCCTAAGAGGATTTATTCTTTAATCATTTCAATTTAATAAGTATTTATTTCATCATTCAACTGTTAAAATATAACACACACATACATATATACATCAACTCAAAAGACATACACACATGTTTAATCATACCTCACACAATTATTCAAATATTACAATTGTATAATAAAACGCGAATCTGAATGATAATAATAATAGTTGCTTACATAGCGCATAATATTCAAAGAATCCCTACGCGCTTCACATAGGTGGTTGAAATAACATTAACTACAACATAATGATTCATTTCAACATAGAAAATACAACTTATCATAACAATCATAACAAGAGTAGAAATACTTTTCTTACGGATTTTAGGAAGTTACGAATACATGTGATAGCCCTAAATTTATTTGGTAGTTTGTTCCAGAGCACAGGTGTTGATGACTGAAAAGCCCCATTCCCACATGGACATGTGTTGGTTGTTGGTACAAATAATAAATTCTGGCCTAAAGATCGTAGATTTCTTTGATGAATATATTCAATAATAATGTTGGACAAGTATGTTGGGGACTTATTAACTAATACTTTGTGGCACAATACTAGAATCTTAAACGCATTTTTTTTTATCTAAAGGTAACCAATGCTGGTGCGACAACAAGTGTGGTCGGGGTCTTTATCTTTTGTACGCATACAAGTCTGGTCGCACAATTTTGAACAATTTTGAGTTTTCTTAAATCTTTCTCTGGCAATCCAAATAAAAACGAATTACTGAAAACAATTCTAGCTGAAACAAACGCACGAAGTAACTTTTTAGTAGTTTTCTTACGCAGGTTATCACGTTTACTCCTTATTCTCTTAAATGCACACATTGCAGATTGAGTCATAATCTTAACATGTTCCTTTGATTGAAAACCAAATAAGCCTTGAAAGAAAACCCTCGTAATTGAAAAATTTTAGTCTGTACCTAACAAAAAGGACATGAAAAGAAATCTTCCCTACTGAATAAATCAACGAGTAAACGGAATAGAGGGCAGAAGTAATGATGTCAGACAGACTCAGAAATATGTCGGAACAATATCCAAACCATTACTCTCTGTTAGAAGTAACCAGCTGGAACGCGCTGCTCTCGACCTGCCCCTGTCCGGTGCCAGGTAAAAATGTTAGAGGCCACAATGTCAGAGGTCAAAATGTCGCAGGTAAAAATGTCAGAGGTAAAACTGTCAGGGGTAAAAAAAAGGTCAGAGGTAAATATGTCAGAGGTAAGAATGACAGAGGTAAAATTGTCAGGGGTTAAAAAAAGTCAGAGGTAAAAACGTCAGAGGTAAAAATGTCAGAGGCAAAAATGTCAATAAGTAAAAATGTCAGGGGTTAAAAGACCAGGGGTATACATGTAAATATCAGAGGTGAAAGTGTGTCAGGGGTGAAAATGTCTGGGATAAAAATGTCAGAGGTAAAAATGTCAGAGGTAAAAATGCCGTTGGCAAAAATGTCAGAGGTAAAAATGTCAGGGTGAAAATGTCTGGGGTAAAAATGTCAGAGGTAAAATGTCACTTGTAAAAATGTTAGAGATAAAAATGTTAGAGGTATGTCAGAGGATAAGATATCCAAGTGAAACAAATTTGTTCGAGGTTAATAATTTGCAGCTGTTGCAAGGTATACATAATGGATTTGATAATCGAACATGTCGATAGGAGAAGTTGACCATTACGTTAGGTAATATACACTTCTTTCCGAGGCTCATTGTTCCCTTGCCATTGTTCCATGGGTTTCGTTGTTTCTTCTCTTAGTTTTTCAATGTCCTTTATTCAAATTTTTTCCCCAAGAAAGAATGACAACCAACCATTTAAATACAAGTTATAATTGTTTTACGTTACCATTTTTATACCCCGCATCAGTGTAAATGCTTGGTGACATCTCCGAATACACATACGGTATATACCAAAAGTGTAAGGAAGTTGCCCTGTAAGGTAATTGGGTTACATTGGCGTTGTTGGTGGGGTAATCGCCAAATCAACTTTTTTTAATTTATTCATCTGTTACACAGAACAAACGTTTTACAATATGCTTCTACTGTGTGAGGGGATAACCTCGCCAGTCATATGGAATGCTATTCATAAGGACTGGTGTTTTATAAGGACCGCTATTCATAATGTGTAACTTCCTATACCTGAAGGGTCACTATTCATAAATCGAAAAGAGGGTCACTATTCATAAAGCGAGAAGAGGGTCACTGCTCATAAACTCATAACAACCATAATTCTAGGGATTGTTATTCATAATATTTAAAAGGGGTCGCTATTTCTAATCTAAGAAAAGCGTCATTACTTATAAGGACCGTCGCGATTTATTATACTAGATCGGGGTCGTTAATGATAAGGGTCACTACTCAAAATCGAAGAAGAGGGTCGCTATTCGTAAAAGAAGAAGAGGGTGGCATTCAAAAAGGTCAATATCAATAAGGGTTGCTATTCATAATCGAAGAACAGGATCCCTATTCATTATCGAAGAAGAGGGTTGTTATCCATAATCGAAGAAAAGGGTCGTTATTCATAATCGACGAATAGGTTCGCTATTTGTAATCGGAGAAGATTATGAATTATCAAGGGTTTGGATTATTTGTAAAATATTGTAATGTGAATACTTCTGTTAGAACTTTATACCACTGTTGTTGCTAAGAACAAGAAAACATAAGTAAATCACCTAAAAACTCTCTTGTAGTGTAGGGTTGTTTTCAGCGTAAATGAATAAGTGATTCAATTTTCTATCGTTTTAAATTACAAAGTTATATGTTGTTACAAGACATCTTTTTTAATTTGTTGACATTTGTAGCTGATCAATGAAATTACCCAAACCAACTTGATTCCATCTTTACTTTCGAGAATTATATAGATAAAGGTATCATTCAAGGTTTGAAAGTAACCACAGTCACTGAAGTCTATACTCTATTTGCTCATCCGATAAACCCATATTCCGATATAAAACAAACAAAACAAAACAATTCGGGGGAGGTCAGTATAGTGTGTATACATGACCATACAGTTGGGTCTAATGTACATCTTACACCATTCCCCTTAAGGTTAGACCCAGCGAGAATACTTTTTTACAAGCACATCGTGTTCGCATTCAAGACAAACACATTTCGAATATCGCTTGTTGCAAACATCAAGCACTAGAACGAACAGGTACGGTATGTTTCGCTGAAGTTCCATCATAATTAGTCCGAGATCAAAAGACGGGTGAGAAGGCTATTAATGTTTCACCTATAGACTCAACGCACGCTGTGCTCAACTCTGTGCCGCACATAAAAAACAAACAAATCTTAAGTATAACATCAAAAATTTTAAACACTTTACATAGCAAAAATAAAGCAAAACAGTGATTTACCTATGATCTTGTGTCAAATTGAGCACGGTACCGTCAACCCATTTGTACGTGCCCTCCTTATGCATGTCGTTCAGGCCAAACCAAAGATATGTCTGTGTATCCATCAAGTCTTTGACAAAATTCTGGAAAAAAAATCATAAAAATATTAAACTACTTTACTGTCATGAACACTAATAGTTCGAAGCATTAAAGGTAAATAACATGATTGGGGGTAATTCTCAACTTGCGCTGAAACTGCTCTAGAATCAAGTAAATTATACACAAGGATTCTGTTGTGACAATCTTGTGGTCAAACGTTAACTCATTCTAAAATAACTTCTGTCAATATCCCTTGTTGCAAGCAAATTTGTTGTGTAGCTTTCTATTGGATTTATTTCTCCCGGGACTCGAAAGAAATAAGATACTGGTACCAGTGGTATGTCAAAGTTTGATTCCCCTAAAGTAGATAATTAAAGACAAATCATTCCAGCTGGGAGATCCACTCCAGGTGGTGTAAAGTTGGTGTTTTAACTCATATGCTTCTTGAGTAATATTCACGTGTTCCAAATCATGTCATTAACATTTAAACGGTATATGTTAATGAACCGTTCCTGCACTCCAACACGGGCATGCCCGCAAATATATACGCACCCCACACACACTTACACACAAATGCAAGCAGGCACACACACTTACACACACACGCACGCACACACACACACAAACACACGCACACAAACATACATAGTATATATATATATGTATATATATACATATATATATATATTTAGATAATTATTTAAATTTATTTTTGTACTCTGTTTTCAGTTTGAGTTTGTATTTAATTTCAAGTGTCTACCATTATTCCACTTCAATGTTTTATTTGATTTGTTTACTAATTTGCATGAATGATCTACTTTACTTTTATACTCATATGCATGTTTATATTTTGTTGTGTGTTATATTACAGTATCCTGATGAAGGCCAACGGGCGATAGCTAGATTAAAAAAAACCTAGAACATAGTTGAAACGTCTCCATTCCCTAGTCTTCATTTCTACAAGTATATACATCACTATGGGAATGTTCACACATTATGTACCGGGCGGACACATTTCTCACAACTAGTATATCAATAGATATAAACTCCTCAAAAAGTTGGAAATCTGTAGTTTGATGCGATTATTTCTCTCTCATGTTGTAGCAGTAATCAAATCCATGCTTGGTACCATCAAAACGATCATGACGATTATTTAATTTCTTTGAAATGATACCCTATTCGTTATGATTATTTCATCGGGGGAAAGGCAATATTTGAAAATGTGGGATAAAGTGTAAATTGAAAAGCTGCAAAATGGCCGGTGGTCATAAAGAGTCAATACAGAACATGTTCTTTTGTATGCAGTTATATCTTTTGTTCTCAGCTGGTCAGCCATGGATGTCAATTTCCAAAAGGAGCTCCTGCCACTACAAATTTCACATGACTCTGAGATTAAAGGCTTCGCAAAATGGCCTAAGTTCGGTAAATCGCCTAATTTCTTATTTCCCTGTTGATGAGTGAGTTTTCCAATGTCCGTTGGTCATTGTGCATTGTAACACTAACGCTATCATGGATTCAAACAAACGTGTGCACAAGCAAGCAACCAAAGAAACAAACGAAAAAAAGAAAAAAAAACATGTATGAGCTTTTAAAAACAATCTATTCGGTCTTAAAGTCATAAACAAATGAAGTGGCAGGGGCTCCTTTTGAAACTGACATTCATGCCTGAGCAGTTGAAAACAAAAGACATAACTCCAGACAAAACAACACGTTCCTTTTTGACTCTTCATGACTACCGGTCATTTTGCAGCTTTTCAATTTGCACTTTATCCCACATTTTTAAATAATGCCTTTTCCCTGCTGAAATAATCATAACAAGTAGGGTATTATTTTTTAAAAAGATTAAATAATCTTTCTGTAGTACCAAGCATGTCTTATTGCTACTACAAGAAGGCATTAAATACTCGAATCAAAGGTCAGATTTCCAAAACTTTTTTTGAGGATTTATTATAAATAATAGATTAGATAGATAGATAGATAGATAGATAGATAGATAGATAGATAGATAGATAGATATCAATGCGTACAGACAGTAAACACACGCCTATTCACATCAGCACAAGTACGACTTCCTATTCGTTGAAGGCAGAGCATTTCTTTTGCAACCCTCAAGAAAATAAATAAAGTAGCATCACTACTGCCCTGAGGCTACTTATTCAGTAATTATCCGGAAATATAAAGTGCTCATAAAAGTAACTGCCGTTTATGTTCCAGGCTCACTGAACTGAGTCTCTTCAGTCGCACTATTGCAGTATTAATCTATTAGTATATAAATACTTATCTGTATGAGACTAATGCATGAAATTTGTCATGTTCATGAATGCATGTGGTACACATTTGTGATTTACGATAACAAATTCTAAACATGATAAACACGCATACAGGGCAAGGATCTGAACGTAGACTTGAAATTTCTTATCAGTAAGGCGATGCAATAATTCAGAATTTAACAGTCACTGCAAATCCAAATCTAACTTTCTAGCTCCTATACTTTACAAAAGGTACTTAAAGGCAGTGGATCTCGTTTGCAAACATCCCCACAGACTAGAAAAAGATAACCCATGCCCTTAGGCTATTGATGAAGGGCATGTCTGTGAAATCTAGGGGTCATTAATTACCTAGAAAAATGTGAAAGAAAAACAATAGCTGTTTAGTGTACGTTCTATGGTATGATTTTTTTTTTCTCGCGAGAAAAAAAAATCAAATCGGAGTCTAACGGTCACTATAATTCCACTATAACTGAGTTTCTAGCTCCTATATATTGCTAAAGATTCCCATATGGCATTTTCTTCTAAATGCCATTGTATTTACACAGTGTTAATTTTTAGGCATGCAAAAGAGATGTCCTGCCTTTAACTGGTATTTTCGTCTAAACACCAGTGTATTTACACAATTTTAATATTTAGGCATGCAAATAAGATGCCCTGCCTTTAAAAGTGTAACCATAGATCTGCTGCATTTAAATATTGCTCATTCGGGTCCGAATTTATGTCCGAAACATGGACATATATGAAAGTGGCCCCGAGTCCTACAACCAGGACAGCACATTGCAATAATAAATAGAATAGATAGTACCTGTATTACAGAGTTATATTTACATTAATATCCGGCGTTTTTAACAGGGCCAAGTCTCCTCCAAAACTTTGACAGTATATCCTTGCGTCATCATATGAACATTTCGTCCTCTCTGCTGGTATGTGATATGTCCGATTTTTTAATGACTTCTCATCTAGAAAGATTACGGATAGAAAAAATTATCAGACAGTTTCAAAATAAAAGGCGTACGTAAATACTGTTATTGGATTGGAATGGATTTTATGTTTGCTTGTACAAAAAGAAAATATGAAAAGAATCAGACAATAGGTATCAGAGGTATCAGAAAGACAAAAACAATAAAGCACATGAGCGTGGCATAAATACTAGATTCGAAAATTTTGGTCATTTCACGAATTACAAGAATAAGACAATAAAATGTAGAAATTACATATTGTATTAAAATGTACATAAACATGTGTCTGTAAAAGGATTGTTTTCCTAGTACAATGAACACTAAAGAGATTGTTTTTTCTAAGTACAGTGTACACGCCTTTCTGAATGTTTCTTGAGTGGTACGGGTAATATTTTACAGAGTAGGGCCTACACAGTTTTATGTCTCTATAGAATATGCTCAGAATATACAATCCTTGGAATAATAATTCGGATGAGAATGAAAAAGGCAAATTTCATATGATTCCACGCGTTTTTCTATTATTTTTGTAATCGTAAAGTATAATTCCTAATAATATTAAAGGGCATATTTGACGCAAACGTTTGAACATACACCATTAGTACGTTTGTGAAAACATTGTCTTCATCAAACAGATCATCAAGATTGCCTATTACTTGTTCTAGTTGATTTGTTTAAAATTGTATATCATTTACGTCTATTCAAGCGTAGCTTAAAACGGCGCACAGTGGGCCAGTGAGGAACCAAAGTGCGCCAAAAGTCATTTTGGGTGATTAAATTATTTTTATTTTTTTCTTGCCCTGTTGAAAGATAATACATTGAAGAATACCCCAGTAAAATATTTATTTCCGAAATGCACAATAAGGGAGTAAATTTACCCCTTACACCTGCAAAATGAGACATATTTACAGTTTTAGCGAAAATCAACCTATTTTATAAATCTTTCAATATAACATAAAGTTATTGAATTATTGATATGACATTGCTTCCAAATATTTCTGATATGTTATTTTACCGCATGATTGGGTTAAATATGGATCAAATTGCAATTTTCATAATAAATTATAGGCCAATTCACTGAAAAATTGGCTAATTATCCATTTTTTTTTTATAAATCCAGAAAAAAAATGTTTAGATTTCCGTGGATTACCACTTCAATTTTATCATCATCACTTTTCTGATGCCTAAGCTTTAAGTTGATGCCAGATTTGGCGCCCGTCTCTACCCGCAAGTTACGTTAGAGCCGATTTTCCTTGTTACATTGACCGAAAACTGCGTCTATTCTCGTATGAGCGGCTGAACGATTCGCATTTAATACGATTCGGCGCGTGGGGGCGCGTGACAATCTCACATGGCAAGGTTTCAGGCATTAACCCTGGTAATATATCATAAAATTATTCAGTTAATATTGGAAATTGTTCTTAAATTATATACCTGATATGTTATTTTCCTGCATGAATAGGTTGAAAATGGATCGAATCGCAATCTTTATAATACATTATAGACTACTTGACTGACCTATACAATTAATTGATTTTGACATTCATTTATTCGAGAAATGCATTTGTTTTCCTCATTCCCTTGAGGCCTTCACATTGCAAAAGGGTGTATCTGCAAAATACACATTCTCAGAAAAATCACTTTTGAAGTTTCAGCTTTTATCTTTTTTTTATAAAAAGAGACTTTTTCAATGTTGATTTTTGTTTCATGCGTTAGATTGTCATTTAAATTATTTCTCTATAAATTTTAATGATATGTAATTGTATATTTTCCTCAAAATAAGCATGTTTATGTAGATACAGCATTTTGCCAAGACTTTCCACTATCCACTCTTGCCCTACTATCATGATAAAAGGATGTATCTTCACCGCGGATCTTCACTTACGTCCTACAGTTTTTATTGTGAAATCATGACAAAAGGGTGTATCTGCACATACACCTTTCGATTTCTATAAACAAAATATGGCAAAAGGATGTATCTTCAGATACACCGTCCAGTTGGGTGTATATATCGTTAAATCACGGAACGGTGTATCAGTTCAGTTTCCATGGCCAGCCAGTGTCCCACAGACCAGGCATGTGTGATTTAAGTCACTAGGCTCAGATAAAACAAAGAGAATGGAAATGCACTATAAAATAGGCCACACATTGTGACATTTTTCATTTACATTTTTCATTACATGCCAGCGATGCTAAAAGCGGCTCACGAACCCATGGCTGTAAACGAAGTTCGTTTTATGGTTGACACACCGTGGAATATTTATTATTCAGATCAGTGCATTGAGTGCACATTTTTACGCTGCTTGTGATTGATTGCGCATCGCTGGTCGATTGCATCTAAAAACTCTTTTAATGTTAGACTAAATTTGCTGTGAAAATGCACGTCATGTTGTGAAACACCCAGGATAAGTCAAGATGAAAATATTGCAATGCCAGTTTTGTTAACATTATCGTATTTGTGACAAAGCAGTAAGTACCTGATGTCCCACATAAAACTCAGATTGCTAATCAATCTAACGAGCGTACGCGCACGTAAGTAGACCATATAGTACGGTACGTCGTCGCGTACAGTACGTAGGCCGGGGTTGTCGTTGACGCTTCGTAACGTAGCCTACATGTAGACTCGGGGCGTAGGTTAGCAATACGTACACATAAATTCTGCCAGGCTCAAGGTCTAGAATACCTTAGACTTTAGTTTACAACACAGTTTACATAGTTTTTCGAGACACTCATAGTAACAGTTAGTAAAACTTACCTTTTAGATAATTAACCCTTGGAGTTCTTCCCTCGCTGGATCTGGCAATGGTTTGCAAAATTAAACGATTCACGCTCGCGTGTAAAAATGCATGACACATGGTTGTGGCATGCATTCTGCGCATTATTGAAAAGCGCTAGCGCATACCTTGGCCATGTTGGCAAAAAGCGGTATCTATAACATACACCATGAACAATTCATGAACTATTCATGCAAAAACTTGGCCAAATGATGTATGTTACAGATACATCCTTTTGCCAAAAATTAGTCTTTGACTTTCGCGGCGCGCATATCACACATGTGGCAGATACAGCCTTTTGCCATGTTACGAAGGTGACTGCGCTCAATCATTTTGTTGGCAGAAAGGTGTATCTAGCAGATACATCTTTTTACCGAAAATCATTGAGCTCAGCAGCGGCTGGCTTGGGGCGTATATATAAGATACATCCTTTTGCCATGAAACGACAGGATATTTTTGAAAAAAAGTGCAGATAGCCCCTGCTATCTTGAAAAGGAGAAGTCCTGCAGCAATTGCGAGACCTATATAAATGAAAAGAGCACCCTCTAAACCCCCCCCCCCCACTGCAAAAACCTGAAAAGTCAAAATTTGCAGATACACCCTTTTGCCATGTGATGGCCGCTAGAAGAGGTCCACAACATTATTATTGATTATTGGAAATCGAGGTGGCAAGTTCCCCGCCTATACCCCCCCCCCCGGTTCCGCCACCGCTGCAGATCCTTGTGGATCCTACAGCAAGACGTTTTCTATTTTGAGAGACAAGTGAATTGTACACAATTGCAACATAAGCCCTCTAACACAATCATGTATATCATTTGCTCAAAATATCATGATTTAAACAATCGAGTACTTTGAAAACATCTATGAATTAACTCGTCATACATTGTTTATAATTTGTGGCTCTGGTGACGTTAGGAACATTTAAAGCAGAAGAAGTAGAGAGTATTGCTCTAAACCCACTCTGATTGTTAAATAGAAATTTGTATTCATCATAAAGCTCTATATAGGGCGATTAGACATGAATCTTTCAAGAATTTAATTTCTAAAAAAGGACGGTAAGGGACGATAATCCAATATGGAATTTGACTGACCACTCGTGTGCATTAGTGTAACTCTAGCTGTTTTTCCTTAGTTCGCTATTTTGCTAACACACTTGTGATTAGGGGTTCACATAGGCTTACAGGGGTGGGGCCAAGGTGAAATCCTAGGGAGGAAGCGAAATCCGTCGCGAAAATTTTCGCAGCCAAGAGTATTGTTTACGCCCAAACCTTAGGCCGAATAAGCAGCCAAAAAGTCGCTCAATGACAATCTTAGAGGGGTGAAAGTTTCGAAACACACTAAAATCCGCGTAATTTCATTTCTTTGAAAGTAACAGGGGCGGCCGCTAAGTTGCCACCTCCCCCTCCTTTGTGGCGTCACCCTGTATGCAAATATCGGTTCTAGTAGTACTCCTTTGGAGGAAAACTTCCCCAAGGACTGTGACCATAACAATCAATTAATGATAACAAGATTGGGTAGGTATTTTTCTTTAATCAATTCAAATCCAATTTGTATGTTCGTTTAGAATTAACATTATTCGCATTAAAGTAATAGGCTAACATTGTGGGGCTTCAAATAAAAAAAAAATGTCAAACTTTGCTATCTGAGCTACATAGTAGTGATTGAAAGAACAAGTAAACACACTAGAATACAACATTTTAGAAATTTATGCTGCCACTGGCAAGATATGAATGAATAAACAATTAGTACTCGGGGCGAGTAAAAATAGCCTAGATCCACACACAGTAAGTATATGGGAGGAAATGAGCAGGGGAATCCAGTCAACTTACGATTTTCACTTTTTTAAAGCACTAAATTATCATTTTGAAATGCAATTTTTTCAGGTCTTTATTTTTAGACCTTATGAAAGACACTTGGAGTATGGAGGATTATGTAGCTCACATTTCTTTAACTGTGGTAAATGTTAACCAGTGGCTTAAAGTCAGCGATTATACCAGATTCTACGTAATAAACCAAAGCAAGATGGAATGAGAAAGCAGTATAAATAGACTGCGGGTAGAATATAGAACGCAGTATGAATGGAAGGGAAAAATTGAAAAGAAGGAAAAGCACGTGTTATATTATTTTTTTCTACAGAGAAGTCTTTTGGGGGTGTTTTGTGCAATACACAAAGAACCATATTTTTGCTGAAGGAAATACAAACATCTGCACTTTCTCTGGCAAGATTCAAGTAATTTAATGTTAGCAGCGTGCCTTACCAGATGATCTTTCGCAGATGAATCTATTATTAGCCCAATAGCGAGCGATAATCCATTTGCCATTGGACCCATCTGTGGATGATATCAATTGCGCAAAGTTGTACCTGGTAGATATAGCAGGCGCATTATTATTCCATGACCTAGGTAGAAATAGTACATAAATAATTCGTGTGGTTCTATGATTTTCTCACTGAACAATGATTTGTCAACAATATTTTACCATTACAGATTTGTTGTGTCTGGAGAAATTAAATAGGGAGTAATTCGTTCATTCGTCGAACCCCAAGCGAGGCCTTTTGTTAGCAAATTTGTTTGCGTGTTGGACGGTGTTGGTAATGAATGCACATTATCAACGTTCTTACAACCACGTATAAATTGCGTTTCCGTAAAGGCCCTGTCACATAGCCAACGTTGCCCAACGTAAATGCTTTTCGTAGCAAAATTTGGCAAAGTCCAAACACGCTCAAGCACGCTCAAATTGCAGGCCTAAAACGGCGTATAAAGACGAATAACCAACGAATGACCAACGAATGAGGAACCAATGGTGATCGTCCGAAGTGACGAATGACAGCGCGTGTGTAGCGTCTATCAAACAGATGCTAAGCGTACACAACGAGTGATCAGTGAATGTCCGACGTATGAGTAGCCACTGCCCAACGTTTGCATGGCGACTTGTCTTGACTGATAAAAATATATCGAACATCTGCATGTCCAGACAGCAAAATTAAATTCAGTTCGGTTCAATTTATTTGTTTCTTTGATCATATAAGACAATAATTAAAAACAAAATATACATTTTACAAAAAGTTTTCAAAATATGCATAAAAAATAGGGAGAGTACAGAAAAGATGTTAATTAGAACATGAAACAAATCGTACAAAAAATTATTTTTGTTTTTAAGTTATGTACAGTTTTGATGTTCAATGTGTTAACCCCTTGGGGACGACGGGCTTGTACAGAAGCCCATTGCATTGCACACTCAGAGACGACGGGCTTCTACAGAAGCCCAAAAATCTTTGACCAAATTTTTGGTCAAACATTGGATTAACAGAAGAGTTTTATTTTTTAATGCGTCAGTCCCAAACATTGTATATTTCTGACCAGTATAAATCAAGAAATTAAATATTCTTTGCGGAATTTTATAAGAAAATATTGGTTTATATTCCCTTCACGGTCAACCACATAAAATTGCGTCGTCTCTCAATGAACAACAGTGCCGTATAGCATCGAGCCCAAGACTAAAAAAATATGGGTGAGAGAGAAAGAGAGAGAGAGAGCTCGGTAAGGAGAAATTACATATTCTTAGTACTTTCTTTTAAATCATATGAAATGGTTCGAATTTGTTTTTTTTACTATTCATATTCGGATTGGTGAACGGCCAACAGTTATTGAAAACGGCGGTTCTAAACATTTTTAGTCACATATAAGCGTTTAGCGCCAACGTGGGGCTAACGTGTTCGAAAATGGGGGTGCACGTTCATGTACGTTGTCAGTCGTCGTCGTAGTTCGCTGGAGAACGCTGGTTATTTGGGACGTGTTCAAAATTTTGAGCGTGTGGCAACGTGCTATTAGGCACGCTATGTATTCGTGGTGTATTCGCTCTTTGAACGATCAGCACGTTGGGTGTTCGTTTTGTAATCGCCTTCTGCTCGTCCAAAAAAGTCCATCCCATCTGAAGATTTGTCATAACGAATGCTTAACGCATTAACGTAAATTGATCTCGTCAATTTAACGAAAGGCTAACGAATTCACAACGAATTCCAACTTTTATCCACAGTTCTCTAGGCGTCCTTCTGACGTTAATGACGCGATAGCCTACCGTTAGAGTACAGTGTGTGCACAGAGCACGGAGCGTATAAAGAGCGTTTTCTTCTGACGTCACAGCCCCCATGATACCAGTGGATCCTTTATCATTTGTATTTTTTTCTTACAAATGGAAAAAGTACAGAGACTCCGACTTTTAAAATATCATTTTGGTCATTCATTAGTATCAATGTGACATGAACCATCATCATCATCGGTCGTCCGTAAACGGAGTGGAAGACGCATTTAAAGGAACATGGTTTGCCCAGGGTACTCTATTTAGCATCAATTTAGGAATTTCAGTTAGTTTCAGACCGATATCTTGTGAAATGGTGTCTAGAAAATCACTGATTTTCTACCTCTTTTGTAGTATTGGGAACATATACTCTCTATGTACAGAGTCAGATGCCTTTGAGTAGTCGATAAATACTGTTGCAAATGATAAATTTATTTCTTTCATTCCTTTAAAGACTCGTCGAAGAGCAAGAATTTTGGCAATAGTAGATCTATTTTCCCTGAGACCACTTTGATTCCAACGGAGCAGTGGGTCAATATAAGGTTGTAGTCTTGTTTAGAATCATGCGATTGTAGATCTTGGCCCCAATACAGGAGAGACTGATTCCTCTGTAGTCAGCTGGATCAGACAGGTTTACCTTTTTCAGTATGGAAATAATAGCACTTTTCGTCCATTGGCTTGATTCCCACAGTCCTAGGGTTATGTTATCCAAACCCACAGCTCTTCCAGGTTTTTCTTGTTGAGAGTTTCATCTGATTCTTCCATTGTAAATGCTTTATCTTCGTCTTATTCTGGGTTGATAGTGATCTCCTTGATAGAGTTATTCTCATCCGGTGATCAGCGAAGTGGATCTTTTCTGGTTTCTTTTGGTTTAGTGATTTCATTGATCTCCCAAGCTTCTGAATGCTTGTTTCAGTAAGAGGTGTGTTTGACCCGAGATATATTCTCCTCAATCATTAGTCTTTCCTCAGAAACGTAAACTTCCTTTAGCTTTTCACGACATGTGGTAGGATAGTTGAACTTGTTGGTTACTTGTTAGAGGTTCACTGTTGCAGCTTGTACTGCTGGGAATGGTAAGTGTGGCTGGCAGAGTCCGACTGGGCCTTCTTCAGAGGATATCTTTCGCTGTTCTGATGCAGGTTTCAGAGAGTTGGTTGCACTTTATCCTGTTCTGGAAGCTCCTTAAATTTATCTTGCAATGGGATCAAACAGTTTGCCACTTTGACTGTAAACTGCTCTCTGAGTAACGAATTCTTGCAAGCTGAATTGTACTCTGGCCGACACTATTAAAATGTCTGAATCAGCAGTTGAGAAAGTATTGCATGATTCAGCGTTGTTGACTGAGTTGCGCCACTTGTTTCTAATAAGGATGAAATCAATCTGAGCCTTGGTGGAATCAGGGTACTGGAAGGTCCACATCTTAAGGGGTGGTTTCCTGAAACAGGTGACACAAAACATGAACCAGCTTGCCTTCACCCAATACATTCAAGGCAGGTGCGGCGCCAAAGGGGAGGCAGAGGGGGCGGCCGCCCCTAAAATTGTCAAAACTCGGAAAATCATGGGGGTTGTCATGAAATTTTGGCCTTTGACATTATCGCCCCTATTGGTTTTCACCCTCCCTATGATTTTACTCAGGCGCCGCCCCTGATTCAAGATAGTAGAAGATGGAGAAGGGAACATCGTGGCATGTTAATATAGACCAGATTATGGTCTGTATGACCAGATTCTCATGGAGCTTCGTCGTGAGAACCCCAGATCAGGTTGTCAAGAGCAACCTTTAAATGTCAATTGTACACATAAAATTTGCATATATGATGAAATTTGTCTGTTTCCGCTGCACTTTCCGACATGTCCGAAAGCAGACTTAGCATTAGAGAGCTATGACGTCATGCCCAACTGATGGTAATTGACCAATCACAGTACCTGATATTGGCTTGTCGATTTTGACGACTATGCAATCAGAAAGGTGTTAGATTTGCTTGATCCTTGCCCATACGCACCAATCTGCTTGATTAAATTTATATTTTCCTTCATATTGTTCGCTTCGTTCAAGTCACTTTTGTTGGGCTATTCTAGTTCAAAAAGTGAAAATTATGGATAACTTTATAAATCGAATTGTTCTGATATTCCTACACATTTCCAATGTGAAAAGGTGATCCTTTGTAATTAAATTAATATAATTCGGAAAAAAGAAACAGATCAGAACTTTACTTTTTGAGATGCAAAAACCTTGATTTCATTAGTTTGCGATCAAGACGAAAAATCACAGATTAAAAACTAATCCTCACACGGCTCAATAGGTCACTTCATTGTGTTTTCGTCAGCCTTTCGTTAAACTGACGTTATGTGTGTGTGTTCGTTGAGAATACGTTAGGGCAACGAATCAGATGGGGTGTACGTGTTACGGACGAACGGTGGACGATTAAGAAACGAAAACCCCAACGTGCGGGACGTTCAAACAGCGAACACTCAACGTTAAAATGGCGTACCGGTCAGCACGTTGCTGTACGCTCAACATTTTGAACATGTACAAAATCAAAATTTGGCACCATCGTTCTTCAGCGAACCCCGACGACCCTCGGACGAACAGCTAACGAATAAAACGCATGGCAAACGTGTTACCAACGACTGACAACGTACGCGAACGTTCACACGAATTTTCGAACACGTTCTGCTGTCGTTGGCTTTAAACGCTAATATTTGACAGGGCCTTAAAGAGAATACACAGTAATGGTTGAGTACGTGCACAACAACATAATGATAATAATAATAACACGATCTTGTATAGCGCAGCATACGTAGCTTATCGCACGTCTCTATGCGCGTTATTATCAGTAGCGTAGCCAGCTTTTTGGTATTGGGGGGGGGGCGCAAGACACCTAAATGTACCGACAACGGCAAATTCTATTTCGAATGTGTGTGCGCGCGCGCGCGCGTGTGTGTGTGTGTGTGTGTGTGTGTGTGTGTGCGTGTGTGTGTGTGCGTGTGTGTTGTGTACAAGAATGCGAACGAGCGTAGCGAGCGAGCGCTCCAGAATACAGACGATTTGCTCCTTTATAATATATAACTTAACCTGCCAAGCTCTGTAGAGTTCTCTATTTATTTGTTTTTGGCAACCGTAACTTTTGTCATGCATTACTGGCATTATGATTGCCTTGGCAACAACATTAATTGGATTATCATTATATGTGCGAGCGAGCGAAGTGAGCGAGCACCTCATCGCGTACTTTTCATCTGACAGGAATGCTCTTCTACGTGTATCAGGGGAAAATGGGATATACATTTTGTAACCTCATGAATATGAAGTATTGAGAAAATGTGAATTCCATCTTTAAACGGTCAAGTGAAACTAGGCCAATATTAATAGACCCTTTCTATTTGATAATTCAGGTCTGAAATTCCTCTCCTTTTGAAATCTATACAAAGGTAATATGTTCGACAAGCATTCCTGTTCAGGCAGCCTTTTTTAATGCCGGTTTGATTACAGTCCCACTGGTTTCCCTTTAATATGTTAGTATTCAATACATTTTCTCTTCTCTTATTTCTGGTATTACGTTATGACTGACAATTTATCGGTAAAAATAACGTTTATGACGTATAAGTTATTATGCGAGCGAGCGGAGCGAGCGAGTTTGAAAATTTTCGCATTTTCACATCAGAAAAATTTCCATTTCAAGCAGCATTTTTGTCGGTTATTGGAAGATTTTGTTGGTACAAGATGACGTGGTTCCCATACTGACGACATGACGTTATGATAGTATGATTGACAAATTACTGGCAAAGCACTATCAACAAAATCTAAGTCGTGTTGCGAGCGAGCGGAGCGAGCGAGTTTGAAAATTTTGCAATTTTACATGTAAAAAGTGTCATTTCTTGGCTAACTTTCGTCGGTACTTGGTACATTTTGTCGGTACGAGATTTCATGAGTGAAGGTCTAAATGTACCAACAAAATTTCAAATGTACCGACAAAATTCGGAAAATAAATGCATTATTGGGGGGGCGGGGCAATGCCCCCTCTGCCCCCCCCCTTGCTACGCTAATGGTATCTATTTACCCCATGGTCAAAACATAATTTTAATATCAGCTGCTTCAAAACCTTCTGTGAACAGATGGCATCTGAAATGTCACTATACACGAGGAGAGAGTGTTTGAAAACAAAAAACACTTCGTTTGTTTTTACAATCTGCTACACATCCCCACTCTGGCAAAGTACTAACACAGAAATCAAATACGTGGAGACTATGATCATTGTTCACATACACACTTTAGCATGGAGCAAAACCGAACTGAAAACGCTTACGTTGTCCACTGCCAATCCCTCAAATTTTTATTGGCATATGAAGGAATTAGTCCTAAATTATAATGCAAATTAAATATCTGTCCCACCTTGAAACCAATGAAATGTGAAATTTTGATGAAAGATTTCATCATCAACGCAGTAAACTGTTTTCTCTTTAAGTACGCTGGTAAAGGCCGCTGTCCATATTTAGCGTGTAGAGCCAACGAGTACTAAACGTAATCGAAATTTTGCGTACGTTGTCAGTCGTTTGACATACGTTGTATTCGTTAGCTGTTCGCCCAAGGGTCGTTGGACACGCTGATGCCGATTTCTATATATATATTTTTTTTTGGGGGGGGGCGGGGACATGTTCATGTTTCTTTTTTACAGTGCTGTCACATATCAGAGTGCAGAGCCGAAGTGTGTCTAAAGCTACTGTCACACTGCGCCGTTTTACGAATCCGTCTGCCTCCGTCTAAAATATTTACCTCAGACGGTGGCAAATGGAATACAATAGAATGGAACAATACGAAAATGCACCGTCTGTCAACGTCTGTACGTTTGTAATCCAGTTGAAAAACGAATTAAAAAGTCCAATAAACGTTAAATAAACGTACGAGTTCGTTTTCAGACGGAATTGTTAGACGGTGCAGTGTGACAATGGCTTAAGATTAAGTTACACTGTGCCGTCTAACGATTCCGTCTGCCTCCGTCTAAAATATTTACCTCAGACGGTGTCAGACGGTAGCTAATAGAATACAATAGAATGGAACAGAACGGAAAAGCGCCGTCTGTCAACGTCCAGATACGTTTGCAATCCATTCGAAAAACGAATTTAAAAGTCCAATAAACGTACGCGTTCGTTTTTCAAACGATATCGTTAGACGGCGCCGTGTGACAGTAGCTTTACATGTAGTGATCTTTTCTTTTTGACATCACAGCCTCCTTGGGTAGCTCCTTCTCAGTTCACGCTGCACACGCGCTGTCACTCGTTAATCACGGCCCTAGATAATGCGATCACTATTCGTTCCTCATTCGTTGGTCATAAAGATTTTTTTCCACCATATTGACCTGGAATTTGAACATGATTGAGCGTGATTGGGCAGGGTTACAACCTCGTACAACATGTAAAGATACATTTTTGCTGAAAAATATTCGATTTTATTTTTTTTTCAATAAACTTTATGAATTTTACAATTTCACAATTGAGGTAGGACGAAAACTTTTAAGTTGAGCTAACTGAACCGTAAAATATGTGAAAATGCCAGTGGAGGTGTAAGGGGTCAAACGATAAATAATTAACGTGAATAGCGCTTAATCAGATCACCAGAAACAAAGTTTGTCAAAATCCTGCATCACAAATCCCCAATAGGACCCTTGGGACTTTTGAAAAGTGGCATTTTGCCTTTAATTATGTGCTCACTCATGCATATCTTGAAGGATCCATCTTATTTACACAGAAGTTGGTCAATGCGTGCAGATACACTCCTGCAAATAATTTGCTGAAAATGGTTTCTTTAAAAAGTTATGGTATTTTGAAAAGGTACTTACTTTTTGGTTGTGTTTAGATTGCAACTTTGTGAATCAGGGGAGGTCAATAGCCTTTGTGCTAGTATGAGCAGATGAGTAAGGATTGAAAGAATCACAATCATTTTCTACACTTTCGAAATCATGAAGGTATTTATGAAAATGTGTGAAGAGCTCGATGAGCATACTAATAAATTTTAATATTTTCTGTGTTAATTTTGCTCACTACTTTATCAAAATGATCCATTTGAGCCAAGAATTTTTACAGGTTATCCTACAATTAAATTGATGAATAATTCATCCCTCCCTGAACGTTTCGTAATTATGCTCTATAGGCCTTTTAAGTGTAAAACTTGGGCCAATAAGCGTAGTATAGTAGTGAAAACTTCAATTTTGAACTTCAGTTCATAAGTACAAAAATTATAGCAACTTACAATTGAAATCATATGGCTCTTTATTTTGTTTCATAAATCCTCTATCAACGCATATGCTTGAATGTGTGGGTGTAAATTGTATGTATGAGGCCGTGAGCGTGTGTGTGTGTGACTGTGCACTGGTGTATTGAGGGGGTGTTTGGGGTTTTCAAAAATCCCTTTGACAACAAGGGACGTTTTAGATGTTCAGAAGACCCTCTTTTAATACTAATTATATGTAAAAGGGAAAGTCCACCTGAAAATAATTTTGTCATAGTAAAAGAAACCAATTTATAGAATCAGGCCAATGAAAGTTTGAAGGAAATCGGATAAAAACAAGGAAGTTGTGATTTTTTTTTTATAAAGCTGTTATCGATGAGACATAAATTGGCAGGTGATCTGATATCTCATTTGCGATCTGTACTAAAATATTTTTTTATGTATTCGCTCATAAGGACATACATATTAGTCTTGGATATATGATTTTATACAATATGTGTGTGTTTGTGTGTATGTATGCGTGTGTATGTATGTGTGTGTATTTGTGTGCGTTTGTGTGTGTGTATGTGTGTGTGTATGTGTGTGTGTGTGTGTGTGTGTGTGTGTGTGTGTGTGTGTGTGTGTGTGTGTGTGTGTGTGTGTGTGTGTGTGTGTGTGTGTGTGTGTGTGTGTGTGTGTGTGTGTGTGTGTGTGTGTGTGTGACTTGTTTGTTTATATATGTGTAAGAACAAAATGAAAGGCGTATTATCTGGTAATTATTCTTACCCATTAGAATGTAAGGGTGTTCCATCAACCCATTCGAATCTTCCTCGTTGCGGCGACGGTTGATCACTCAGTCCAATCCAATATGTGATAGTTTGGTCAGAAGAATAGCGATTTATTAGTTGTGTCAAGAACAACTTTGATACGTAACATAAGACAGATCAAGTCAATAGTATGAATCATGAGTATTTAGCCTACAATTATACATATAGCATGCTTTATTTTTCAGATCTCAGTTTGCATTGTTTGCCGCTAAATGTGAAAATATATGAAAATTTTACTTCCAAAATTCGTATAGTCAAATATAAGGGCACCTTGTTTTCTGATGTTTGTAATTTTTCTAGTTTGAGGTTATTACAGGACAAATTGAATTAACATCACAAGTAAAAGGTCCTTTGAAAAATTCAGATTCTCCAATTCTGTGAAATATTAAATTGTGTATATTTATTTAATTTTGCAGATAAATCTATGCTGTTGTAGAAATAGCCGGAAATGACCCTATCTCCTTTCGGAAATAAATTCATTTTCATTTCCACGAATTCTCACGTTTCCCACTTGAAAGTATACTAAACTAAAAGTGCCAGATCGTGTAATGAGGAAAAGTTGAATGATCTAGTTTTGGAACATATTATTTATTTTCTTTTAGAATCAAATGAATTCACTGTAGTAAAATGTAGGTACTTTTTTCTCACATTTGCAGTCTACCATATGTGAACTCATAAGCACGAAATACATCTAGAACAAAAATGCGCACTTTGAAAGTATGTATCAAGGTCCTGGATCAAGATCATCTCGTTTACTGATAGCAAGAAGTGCAGAATGAAGTCAAAATCATGCTACCACCAGTATCATAAGCATAAATTTTACTTACACTCCACCCTTAAATAAAATTGTCGAAAGAGGTAATGCAAAAACATGAGCCCAAAAATTTATATTTCATTTGATATTTTTCCACCTATCTGCGCAATGAATAAGAACATTTCAACCCCCCCCCGAAAAAAAAAAAAAAAAAACTGTAATGTATGCGATCACAATGGATGTACACATGTTAGGCTATCTGGCCTATGAGCTACCCCATACTAGTATGTTTGCAAATTAAAAACGCATAGCTTAAATAAATGTTGACACCTGGCCAACACATTGATGCTCAGCAACTCCACTAATGTCATATTTTGGGTGTGTTTTTTGAGTCCTACAATAAGCAACCCTTGATATCATTAAAATCATGTAATTGTACAAGCAAAAACAATAATAATGTCTTATTCTTACATTATTCTGTTCAGTTTTCAGCACGGCTAAGTCTCCTCCGTATGATCTGCATGTCATACGTGCGGTACCATAGTTTTCCGGTGTAGTTTCCACCCGATAAGTCTTATTTCCCAGTGAATGCCATCCTCTAGTTGCACAATGCTGGCCGAGAACTTGGAACAGCAAATGAATAAACGGCCAATTCCATAAAATTTGTATAATTTCAAGGAAAATGGGCATTAGTATATCATTTTTATGCCTCCGCAACGAGGTTGCCGGAGGCATCATGTTTTCGGGTTGTCCGTCCGTGCGTGCGTCCTTCCGTCCGTCCGTCCGTCCGTTACCGGTTCTCGTTACCGCGATAACGTAAGAACCACAGGACGGATTTTGATGTAACTAGGACCAAGTATCTACTATGAGGCAACGATGAACTGATTACATTTCGGAGTTGAAAAGTCAAAGGTCACAGGTCGCAAGGCATAATCCATGTCTGACTTGGGCTCGTTACCACAATAAATTGAGAACAGCTGGTAGGATTTTGATGCAACTTGGGTGAAGTATGTATCACAAGGCGACAACGAACTGATGAAATTTTAGAGTTGAAAGGTCAAAGGTTAGAGGACATTAGGACCCATACCTTTTGTCTTTTACGCGATAAGTTAAGAATGGCTTGTCGGATTTTGATGAAATTTGGGTAGAGTATACATTGTAAGGTACCGATGACCTGAGGTGATAGATCAACGGCCAAAGGCCCCAAGGCTCCCTACATGTCTGATTTGGGCTTGTTACCATAATAACTCAAGGGCATTTTATCGGATATCAATGTAACTTGGTTCAAGTATTTAGTATGAAGCACATATTAAATGATTATATTGCAAAGTTGAAAGGTCAAAGGTCACAAGACCTCATGCATCTCTGATTTGGGCTCAGTACCATTAAAACTCAAGAATCGTTCGTCAGATTTTAATGTGACTTCGGTCAAGAATGCAGAATAATGGCCCGATGAAGTGATTATATTTCGGAGTTAAAAGGTCGTAGGTCAAAGGTGACAAGGGCTTATACAAATCTCATTTGGTCTCATTGCCGAGGTAACTTACAAATGAGGTACGTGCATGCATAAGGCTTTTTAATCCAATTGGATGGTAGTGCTGACTGCGTAGGCATACCCATCAACTGCGTGCAGTCGAACTACTCTAGTTATAAAATTTGAAATATTTCTTCAATTCATTACATCCACTTTGGAACAGCATGGATAAGGGCCTTAGTTGTATTCCTTGTGAGCAAAAAGTTGTAACTGGCCAAAACATTGCACAAAGTCCATGAACAGATATTGACCAACAAGTAGGCCCCTACTGCAAAGTAATGTTGAATTTCTAGCATTTGAACTTTTAACACCTATTTTTGTATAGATGTGTATAAAAATGTGTTTGACGACTGAAAACGCACGTTCACGGGCATGTGCACGTATACATTTATACCACCCATGATAACAAACCATTATGCTAATCAAGAATCTCTGTTGCCAGTTTAATATAATTTTATTTTATTAATACCTATATTTATACCTATGCAATGCATCTCATTTGAGACACTCAATTCATTCGCTCACTTCAATACTTAAGCTCGAATCGCTTTTTGCACCCTTGCAAACAATGTCTCCTGTTCATCCAAGCTTGAACACACAGCATACGAAAATGTTACCAAATGATTTGGGATAAACACTCTTTCAACAAGTTTGTTCATACCTGACTTTTTTAATAATTAGCAAATGTACGGATTTTTTTTTACTCACACTGAATTGAGCAGATACTTAGCCTGAAATTGGATGGGGTAATAACTTACCTCGTGTGAGTGAAGCAAAGAGAAACACTGCTATCGTTAAATTCCACTTCTGTTGAGAATACGTCGCAGCAGTATTTTGGTTTACCATTATGATTTCACACGATCAAGTTCCCGAACTTTGATTACACACAGCTAATTTGTTTTAGATTATGTACATGATACAGCATTTAAAGCATAGAGTGGTCACACTGCACGTATACAAGTGCAGAGCGTAAGACATGCAACCACAACTGAATGTATTGATACATGTGAACGCTTTGATATTAAATGACACATTCAAAATCATACTTTGTATCCATTGTACTTCCTCAAAACCTCAAAACCTTCATTGGCATATTTATTTCCTCAGTCCCTCTCTCTTAGCTCGCCTATTTACCAGCACTTAAATGTGAGAGGAAGGACTTGTCATACTAGAGAGGAAATATAAAACAATGATGTTTCAAATTACAAAGTAGAATAAAACTCACAAATCAAACAAGACACGTTTAGACAAAAACGAGTACATCAATACCAAAAATAAATGCATGCAGACACACACACAGTGACGTAATGATCGGAATCATTTACGGGTCAAAAACGAATAAGCCAAGTCATTTAAGGGAGATCGGAAACAAACATACACATACTTTTACCGTGATCAAATTTCATTTGGGGGTCAAGCGCACCCCACACTCCCCAATTTGAAGCCAATGCACCACACACAGCACACACACATATACACGCACTTACCCTCACAATACACTCATGCTCACAAATGCAAATTATGGGGGGAAAGATGGCTCAAATTGCGCCTGTTTTTTTTTTTTACTTTGTTAATTGATGACAAACAAAAGACAATCAGTTCCAAGTCATTTATTTATGCTATTTAACTATTTACTTACAATTCAGCAATCTAAATGAACCGAGTATGGTGGTTGTCGTATAACCGGGCTTTGTCAACGGTTATGTTAACAGTTTGGTTGTGATAAAATGAAGAATATACCCATTTTAAATTATCTATATCCACACAGAGTCAAAAGATAACTGATTGTGTTTTTAATTTAAGTTTAGCTCTGGAGAGTTTAATCGTCATACATAAACTGCCTTTCATCAAAGAAAACAATAGAACATCCCCAAATTAGCATTTTGTAAAATGACAATCAATGTTTAACCTTTCAAACACATCAAACTGAAAATGTCGTTCGATTCTCAGAATGGGGAAAAGTCTTTAAAAAATTCCCGCTTGGGGGGAGTGACAAAAATGATATGAAAAGCCTGGTTTAAGGAAGTGATCGGTTTTTTTTTATTTCCGATCAAAATGTGACTTACCGGGGTACTTATGCCGCGATTGTTTTGTCTGTAAAATTTGACATCCTGGTCCTAAAATAGAATGTTATAATTCACTTTCAGATGCTCCACAAAGACCTCATTCAGTGACCGTGACATTATGACTGATATAATTGATGCATCTCAAGTACAGGATCGAATTGCTATCGTAATAAAGAAATATCATAAGGGTTCAACTTCCTGTAACAAAGGGAAATACAATGATGTATTGGGTTTCCCGTTTCGTCGTGATTATTAACCCATTGTACCAAAACCATTTTCTTTATTTGTTGGTATAGACGATATTATGATACAGCAACTTAGAAGAGGTTCGTGGTTAATTTAACATAGTAAATGCAATGTTACAGTTTGAATCAGAGGCAGTGCCACGGGCGGGGGGGGGGGGGCAGGTGGCGGGCCGCCCCTGTTGTTTTCCTAAAGAGTTAATGATATTCGGGGAATTTAGTGTTTTTCAAAAAATTGTCCCACCCCCCTCAAGATTTTTAACTCAGCGGCTTTCGGTTACGTATCATGGCCATGACTTTGGCGTGAAAAATTTCTAGGCCGCCAAGATTTCCTTTCTAACTCTCTCCCAATCCCCCACCTCCCCCCCCCACACACACATACTGAGCGAGTTTGGCCTTGAAAATGTTATACGGTGCGTCCCAGAAAAAAAAGAACCCTGAAACAGAGGCTTATTGTGCGGGTGCAATGGGGCGCATAATTGCAGAAATAAATTTTAAAATAAACTTTGACTTATTCTCTTTCAAATGATATATTAACCGAACTTATTCATGCATGTATCTCTAAGTACCATAACTTAAAAAAAATAAAGTGAAAAACCATTTGTTACGCTTTATGGCTTTGACACTGTGCACTCCATTAAAAGAAAGAGATGGACAGCTGGTGTGCACAGTATCAGAGCCAAAAAGCGTAACAAATGCTTTTTCACTTTAAATTTTTAATTCATGATACTCAAGTATGCACGAATGAAAAGGTTTGCTTAATGTATCATTTGAAAGAGCATAAGTGAAAGTTTATTGTGAAGTTATTTCTACAATCATACGCCTCGTTGCTTCTGCACAATAAGCCTTTGTTTTAGGGTTCTGGGGTTTTTTCTGGGACGCACTGTATTGCGATAATTTTCCAGACGAATTTCGCTCCCCCCCCCCCGAGATTTCACCCTGGCGCCGCCCCTGGTTTGAATTTCGATCCCGTTTTATCTGATCGGACAACACTTTACTAATCAATGCTTATTAAGGACCTTTATGCTAAAATTGACTAGATATTTGTGTGTTAATGGAGTTCTAAGTGGTCTAAAATAATTTCGATTTGCAGATAATGCCATACGATGGGAAACTTCATCAACTTCTTAACACTGACATTTATCGCCACATGGTACTTGACTTTACATTGACTAGTGACGGAAATGCAAGCTAAGTTTTACATTCTACCATTGGTTTCGCTACAAGTGTTGATTGACAAGGATAGAAACATATTAAGAAGAGCATTATATATATGGTATACATTGCAACGAAGTAATTGAAAGCGCAGAAGCAATACATAAATCAAAGTGGTGAATCTAGGAAAAACAAAATTTCGGGTTTTTTCTCTTTTCCTTGTTTCGTCATTTTGAGATAATACAGTAATAGAGTTAGAACTAGTATGGTCATTATTAAATTATCACTATTATGTGTATGTATATACATATGCATGTATATGTATATGTGTATGTATGTATGTATGTATGTATGTATGTATGTATGTATGTATGTATGTACCGTATGTATGTATGTATGTATGTATGTATGTAGGTAGGTAGGTAGGTAGGTAGGTAGGTATCGTACGTGTTTATGTATGTATGTTGTAGGTGTGTGATGTGTAAGTGTGTGTATTATGTATTAATGTGTGAACAATATAGATGGAGGCACAAATGTTTCATTCTTAATAAAGGGAAAACGTAAGGATCTT
>JZLH01S0548802.1:4143-24594 GCA_001188425.1 Eucidaris tribuloides
AGTCTCCTCATCTCTGATGTCAGCAAGCAGTGGGAATCACTCTGGACAGACGTCGTCTGAAACCGTGGTCTCCCCAACGCACTCAGGTGCAATTAACGTCGGCGATCTAGCCATTTCATCGCCAAAAGGAAAGAACTCAGTTCGCATCCATGATGGACAGATCATACAGGATTTGCCGTCGGACGTGGCGTCAACATCACAAGTCCTTGCTGATGGCAAGGTTGGGACAACAATCAACCAATTGGTGGTTGGTAATAAGTCCGCAACGTCATCAAATCCATCTCGGTCGAGTGGTGCGGCCGTATCGCTGCAACGAATACCCGTACCGACAGCAGCCGGTCGTTCGCAAACCGTAACGGCAGTCTCCGGCCCGAACCTACCGACCACAGTGAGCATATCGCAATTGGGGAAACAGCCCCTCATCGCGTCACCCATCGTGCGGAAGAGCCCGGCCGGCGTCACGCTGATACAACAGACTCCAGCTGGTGTGTCGCCCTCAAGAGTTTCGCAACAATCTAACGTGATGCCGGTCATCCCGAATCCGCCCCCCGGCACCCAGTACTACATCACGGCCAAGTCGACGGACAAGAATCTACAGGGGAAGGTCATCCTGATACCCCAGCAGGTGTTCTCCCAGGCATCGAGTCAGACGGGCGGGGCAGGGAAAAGTGGGCGTGGAGCCGGGAAAGTTCCAGCAGCACCTAAACAAGGTATGGATGAAGTATTAACCCTTGGCCTGCAATGGTCAACTTTGGTTATACAGTATTCAATCAGACAAGACCATTTTGATAATTCTTCTTTATCATTCAGGGTGTACTTCCCAGCCAGCCTGGAAGTCAGGGAATACCTGGAAAATATCTTCCTGCTTTTCTATTCGGGAAAATGCAGAGAATTTGAGAAAAATCCCTCAAATAAGGGAAAAATCTGGGAATTTTGTGTGTCCATTGGTCTGACTCTTTTGCCATGTCCAGAAATAGCGAGGCAAGGAATAGGTTCAAATGATGATCTTGAAATTTTGAAGTTTCATTAGGCATTTGGCATGCAAAGGGAAACCTATTGGAATTATAGTTGTTCCATATGGGCAGAGCAGTTGATTTATCAGTTGATAAAGGTTGCCAAATGTAGCTTCAGTGACCTTATTCATTGAATAGAGGTATACATTAAAGTTTGAATATGAACCTGATTAGGTAGTCTCTGAAGGATATTTGACATATGATGCACCACATGCTACCCCAGTGTACTATTGTACCCCGGTGTACCATGTTGTGAAGAACCCTCTTGTGACTAAAAATGCATTTTCTTCAGTTATGATCACTGAGACCAGTGATTATGATGCAGAGGTTGTGCAAGTGTACAAGAAAAAGACAAACTGGCAAAAAGTGGGGTGAAAATGAAGCTTAAGTTGTTATTTTCACACTTCAAACATAACTTTAACACAGTTTTGTAAGCCAGGGCACAGTACCAAAAAAAGGAGAAAATAATTCAACAACATGACAGATTTCCATTTGGTACCCCAGGGTACCATTTATGTCATCTTATATTGAAAGTTAGAGGGTGCATAAATAATAAATGTTGAGATCCAGTTAGTTGCCTCTTGATTTATTGTGAAGGGAGTTATACGTGACTGTCACCTGCCTCTCAAAAAAATAATAAAAAGGATAAATTCTCTTCTGAAATATTTCAGTCAAAAATTATGTCTCCCACTAATTTATAGGGTCACACATTGTAGCATACATCTTAGATTGATTGTTTCAAACCAGTACTAGTATTACATAGGGTGTGACATAGAGCACTTTGTGTGGTCATCAAGGAGGTATATGTCCAGTTGATGAAGGTAGGGTGCATACAATGTGAGAAATTGAAATACATTTGTATAGAAGAAATTATATTTCTATCCTCAAGTTACGTTAAATTTCTCTTTTGTTTTCATTCAGGATCAGGGTCTTTCCTGTCTCCAAGCAATGTGCTCATTCTACCCCAGGGCTCCATCGTTCCCCCTCTCCCACCGGGCAGTATCGTTCAGATCCAGCCTGTCCCCTCCCCATCCCGAACCGCCCAGCAAGGTGGAACTCAACAGATGGCAAGGATATCCCTCGCCCAGAAATCAGGCGCTTCAACCATCATCACTCCGAAACAGACGACTTCGCGCCTGGGTTCAGGCGGTGGGGTCATCCAGATACATCGGTCATCAGGTCAGACCCTGGCCAAACTTGTTCCGGCTCAAGGATCGCAACATAGCATGCCAACATCTGGAGTCTCGCTTATACCCGAGATGAAAGGCCAGTTGGCAAAGACCGCTTCCGGAGGTGTTGTCCTGGTTCAACGTACTCCTTCGGTCCTAAAGAGCGCCACTATTCAAACACTGTCTGGTGTTCAGCCCGTCGTGTCCAATCAAACCATACCTGTCGCACAAAAGGTCGCAGTCAATCAGTTACCCGGCGCAAATGCCTCTTCGCAGCAGAAAGTGGCCATTCCCATCAAAGGGGGAACTTCTGTTATTATTTCACAGCCGTCCAAAATGGCATCCGCGCGAACAGTGGTTGTCCAATCGCAGGCTCCCACACCGACAGTCACAGGCACAAACTCGACAAAGACCATTCAAGTTAACGCAGCGGTAGATCAGCAACTTGGGGCTAAGACAGTTATGAAAGTTGTGCAAAAGGTGGACGATGGCAAAGACAAGGGGTCAAAGGTTACGGAAGCCCCTTGTCCCGATAATGTTGTGGATGTCGTCGAAGTATGTGATGAGGATGCGCTTAAGGTTGAGAGACTCGTGGAGCCACTCGAGACGACGACTGAAAACGGAAGTAGCGCAAGTCAGAAATGTGAGCAACCAATCGCGAAGGTGAATTCCAATCACGTTATACAAACCGGTGAAAGCGCTGATGAGCTTGGGGTCACAAATGGAACGGATGATTGTAATTCGGGGAAACAGAGAGATCACAAGGACTCAACAGCTGTTTTATCTTCTGTGTCAAAAACGGGTGATGTGCAAAATATCAGTGTGGAAACTATGCAAGGGAACAGTACTGGGGATGAGAAGAAAGACACTTCAAATTCGTTGCTTGTCGCGTGTGAGTCGAGCGGGAATAATGTGAACTCTGGTGGTATCAGAATCGTGAGCACGAGACAGTCGGGGAAGACAGATACCAGAACAGAAACTAATAGAAATGCTGCAAAGAGTGTGACGATTAAGAAGGAACCTCCTGATCATACAGATCACGAGGAACCAATGGAAATTCATGAGCTAGATAGTATAGGTACAAACTCAAACGTGAATCCAAATAGGATTGTGAAAACAAAGACGAGTGTCAAAACGGAGGGTAACAGACTGACTGTTACCGGTGGTCGCTGTAAATCTGCTGAAATTAGTGATAGTGGACAAAATGCCAAGGCAATTGTGAGCGGGGAGGTTGCTGACACAAACAATGTAATTAATGATGGTATGGTCCTGGACAAGCAACACGTTTCAGGTACAGAGGTTGCATCAAATGCAAACACAAAAAACAAGTGCGTGATAAGAGTCGTGAATGCCAAACCCAGCTCCTCATCGGGCTGCATCACGGAAGTCGCGAAACTAGGCAATCGCAAGGTGCGCGTCATACGCATCAAGCAAGAGTCGGGGTCGGAGCCCATTCTGGCGACCCTGGCAACTGCACCTCTCGTGTCGTCCAATTTGTCCGATGGGGACATCAAACCGGTGCTTGCCATGGATACGAGCCAGCCAGAGCAAGGGTTGGAGACAGCGGAGCTGAAACGGTGGATGAGGGTACTGGAGGAGAGGTTCGAGGAAGAAACGAACCTTTACGGGGTAACAACAATTGAGCAGTTGATGAAGTATGCAGCAGAGCAAGCACCGTTGATTGACCCAACAAGAGGTATAACATTCTCAGATTGGTTTGTAAGATTCCTGTATGTGAGCTGCACCACAGCCTTTTGGTTACATTTTTCTGACCCTCCCTTTCCAGAATCAGAGATGCAAAATTTTAGGATTTTTACTGAATTCAGCAGTTTTCATCAAACTTCGGAAAGGTTTTGGAAAAATAATTAATCAGAAATATGCAATGAAAAATGGCAGTGAAAGTCAAAGAATATTATCGAAAAAAGTAAGGATTAAGTAAGAAAAGTTAACATGTTTATTTAGAACATGGTGTTTCAGGTGGGTTTCCTGAGTGCTTTAAACTGATTGAAAACCATTCTTCCAACTCCTACTCTGGTAGAAGCCTCCACATACCCCTAAATGGAAGAGTAGATGGCAAGCTGTAAAGTTTACGATGTTTTTGAACCATCCTGTACCAATACTTTAGAATCTATTTAGAGAAAGGATCCATTACAGGCACTTTGGTTACCATATGATCTTGACAAATGACAAGCTTTCTCTGAAGAAATTGAAAAGTTTAGTACAAAAGAAATAAACAATAACATTACAAGAAAGGTAAAAGTTATCACACAAAGCCCCTTTCAAGACAAAGCAAAATAACACAAACAACAAAATAGGTAAAGAAACAAGAAAATTACAAAAATGGTAACAGTAATTTTGTAAGATCTGTAAGATTCCTGTATGTGAGCTGCACCACAGCCTTTTGGACAACATTTTTCTCACCCTGAATCTAAATTTTAGGATTTTTCCTGGATTAACAAAACCCCTTTTCAAAACAAAGCAAAACAAAACAAACAACAACAAAAACAAATAAGATAAAAGCAAACACACTTCTGGAGAAGATAAAAGCTGACAAGAAGATAAAAGCTGGAGAAGATGAAATGATGATAATAATAGTAATAATTAATTGATATTTTGTATGCAGTTCAAAATGAGCTTCCCTTCTGTGCAACGTCTCTGGAGCACTACCACTCGTGGTCGGTACCGAAAAGGCGGGCTATGGAGTGGCAGAGGGCGGTCTTCATGCGGGACAAGGTGATACGACTTGTGGCCAAGATCGAATGCTTGAAGGACGCCCCCATGTGGAGCAAGAGGGAGATTGTTATCTGGTGTAGACGACATGGATTTACGCCACCCGAACCGAGTGAGTGGTGGTGTTTTATTTCTGATGAATGTAACCTGGTCAAAGAGTGTTTATGTTTAGTGTGATTTGATACACCCATAATGTCAACACTAAATATTTAGTTGTGACTGCAAACTTGTCATTTTGTGACGATGATATATTTCTGTTCTCAAAGAGTAAATTCTTTTATTAAAAAATCACTTGCAGTAACTTACAAAATCCACTTCACAAAAGCCAATACATCTTTAGGTCCATTAGTCCCTATTGCATCTCTGATAATGATGATATTTAAGTTTATCTGGGCTGTTTCATTTGGACATACACCCAGTACTGATCCTGAATGGTTAAGAATTGATATTGAGTTTTAAAATTTATTTTCAATTGTTTCTGTTTAATCCACTGTCAAAACTTAGTTCAGGTCACAAAGATGTTTTTTTTTTAAACTGGAAGATGTGAAAAGTTTCAGATCAGACCCTGTTAGGTCCCTGATATGACTAACAGATCAGACTTCACTGTTGTGACATTGGGTGATTTCAAGTTTTGGATTAGTGTTCGTGTTAGTGTTATCTTAACAATAACACGAGCGTTAATCCGAAACTTGAAATCGATATGTGTTAGCGAGTTGACCCCGAAATAATGAGGCACTTCCGGAAGTTGGTGTTATAGATCGTGTTGAAAATCGTCTGCTGAACCGAGCTGGGTTGCTGGTGTTATCAATTTACATGTATTTGTCCCATTTACTAACACTAGACCCTAGGGATTAAGAAAATCACCATTTCAAGTTTGTTGTTAGTGTTAGTGTTATTTCTGTCTCGGCTTACCTCGCTGGGTCGCGCAGTTGTACGTGTAATGTCTATGGCAGCGCGATGGCGTGCGGTAAGCGACAAGGAAAAATTACAATATTTTAGAGTGTGAAAGAACAAAGACATAATGAAATAAGTCAAATACATGAAATTAAGGGGGAAGTACATGCCTTTCCGACAGTATTACATTTGTAGTACGATTGTTTAAATTTCATAAAGAAATGACAACATTTCTTCAGGTTTTCCGTGGTTTTCATGTTCGTGGAACAAGAGATGTGACGTCACGCTTGTGTTAACACTCGTGTTATGCTATCGATTACAAAATCGATAGTGGCCGTTAAACCGAGTCGCATTGTTGGAGTTCGGTTTAACGGCTCTTGACGTCTACTAACACTAACAATAACACTAATCCAAAACTTGAAATCACCCATTGGCTTTTCTTTCTGTGCTTCAGAAACTGAAACATCCCAGAAAGCAGCCTGCCGCATATGTGGAGAGACCGGGCATGGGTCCAGCAGCCTCCATTCAGGGAAATCTGGAACCAAGGCTGGGTGCCGGAAAGAATGGTTGAGTCGTTCAGGTACGTGAGAAGCTAAAATAAAAGCCTATTACTGTCAAAATTGGTCTCAAGGCTATCGTACACCACATGGTAGGAATTAATTTTTATTTGTTAAGGGCGATTTTTATCAGAGCCTTAGGGCTATTTTTCTACCACTGGAGCTACTTTTTGGTTGCTCTCAAAATTTGAAGAATGCAATGAACAATGCTGATGTTTTAGTCCGTGCTTCATCCATAAAAGCAACCATTTAATTCATTTTTGTTTCAATGTCATAATAATAAAAAAAAGTGACATTTTTTGTAGCAAATCTGAGGGCGATTTTGAGGGTAATGGTTGCCCCCAAAATTGGGTTTGGGAGATTCTTGGGGGCGATTTGGGCTTTGACAAGGGCTAATTTGGCCTTCGCCCTGTGTTATTTCCTATGCTGGTACACTACACCTTATTCATTTACAATCCGACCTGTTTTCAGTTTGATCAAAACATGTCTGTTGCTCCCATCTGCTATTTCGCAGTTGTAGACTGGTTGGGGTCAGGGTTCTAGCCAGAGCCATTTTAGTGCCGGGTGGAATTTTACCATTGTAGGCCACCTGAGGGTGCTGTCTGGTTTCATTTATGTTCCTAAATGAGCTGAGACTAGGACCATTTGTTTTGTGTTGGTTCCACACACTGTCATTTTTGTTATTATGACAGGAACATATATGTACCGTGGTATAGATTGAGACATGTATGAAAGAAATAAGATGTAGACGTTGTACTTTAATTTTCATAAAATATGGATTTCAAATACTGACAAAATATGTTCTATTTTGTGCCCCCCCCCTTGATTAAAGCTTAAATTAATTTGTTGTGTTTTGTTAGCACCTCTGACAGATTTCGTCTTCTTCTTCTTCTGCTCCTCCTGCTCCTGCTCCTCCTCCTCCTCCTCCTCCTCCTCCTGCTCCTGCTCCTCCTCCTCCTGCTCCTGCTCCTCCTACTCATTGTTATCACCAATTTAGATGGAATTTTAGTTAACTGTTCATTTATCTCTGTTAGGACAATATATACTCCAAAATATTTTGTAGAAAAAGTGTTGGCATTTAACATGATAAAAGTGGCTTTGGGTATCAATTAACTTCAGTGATGGCTTCAGTTTTAGTGTCATTTTTCTTTGAAACAGAAATAAATACTTGTTTAGAGTATCTGTATGAATTTCTGTTGTGACACAGAAAAGATATTTCATGCAGTAAACATTGGAAAACTTACATTTACTTAATGAATTTGAGTTGATGGCATAAGACCAGCTGTTGAGTGTTAACCCATACTATAGTACTCAACATCAGTACATGGGATTAAACTTTGTAAGAAGTCAGGAATGAAACCTTTTTCAATTCTAACTTTTAACAATCTTTACATCACATAAAAATTGTTCTTTAAGCCCTGTCTTGATTGTATTTTCCTATAATCTTAAATCAAATTATCAGGTCTGTTGAAGTGTTCAACGCACAGTGCATCCGAGGAGTTGAGTGAAAGACTACGCAATGTGCAGTCGGCAATGCATGACAATGACGATTCAGACGACATAATGGAAATCGATGTGGTCAGCATGGGCGATCCCTGGCGGAGGATACGAGTCAAGACGGAGAAAGAGGAGCCACCCCAATTGATGTGCTACATGCCACCAAGTGAGGGAGCCCTTCATGTCAGAGATGTGGCAGAAAAGGTTGGTAGAATTGAAAAGGTGTAGGAAGTGAGCACTTGCCACATCCCCTATTCCACATGCATGGAATCCCATTAATTAATGGTTTAATAGAAATAAAGGAAATAAGTATACAACTCAAGAAATGACTAAATAAATGAGCACATAAATAATTTAATAAATAGATAGTAAGTAGATTTATGAGTAAATAAATAAAAGTAAAGTACATAGATAATTCTTTCAATAAATGACTAAATACATTTTTTAATAAAGTTTTTTGATAAATAAATAAGTAAGTAAGTAAGTAAATCAGTCAATCAATCAATCAATCAATCAATCAATCAATCAATCAATCAATCAAGCAATCAATCAATCAATCAATCAATTAATACTTTAATTAATATATACATAAACAAATTCAGAAATAAATGATGTAATGAATTGCAGGGCATAAGTACAAGCAGTTAAACATTTTCACTAGGATGTTTTTAATACCTCTTTGTGATGAAATAGGATCTAACCAGAAGAGAGAAGACACTTCTTAGTTTTGTTGCAAGAAAAGAAAAACAATAGATCGAACAATTTCAATTGATAAGACATGACTATCGAAAAAGCTCAAACTTGCTCATTTCAAAGTGCTGTGCCCAGGAAAATTGACCATAAACAAAAGAATAAAGTTTGAGGAAATCAACATGTGATTCGTCCAAACTGTGTGTGTTTGTTGTGTTGAGTGAAATATAAGATTTCCACTTTATGACTTATTCATATGATATTAATTTTTGTTGTAGATTGGAGTGCAGTTCAGACCTGTACAAGTCGGTGAAGACACCTACTCTCCGGTAGTTCAAGAAATGATATATGCTGTAAGTGATGTGACATTACTTCAGTCTTTTCTGTGCCACGTTTTAACCGTAACTAACGTTTTGTGCATTACATCTGCAATGCAATAAGCTCTCATCACAATGTTTCATGAATTTTTTCCTTCAAATCTTCGCATCTTTTTAGACCAATTTCGTCATATCTGTGTGTGCGGTTTTTGTACATGTATGTTGCACCAAAAATTTCTAAAAAAATGTGATTTCATGCACAATTTCAACACTAATTGTGTTTTCAGATGAAAACATAAATGTATGAAAAATTTTTGCAAGTACAGATTTAAAGTAATTTTATGCTGTTTATGATCACAATATTGTCACCAACAAGCTTCCTTAAAAACCCCCCAGTAAAAAACAAAATGTTGAAAACACAAAGAAATACATAAACTATTTAAAAAAACAACAGTGAAATACATAGGGAAATGATTTTGATATCATACTTTTTATCAATTACGTTTGCTAAGAACACTACAAAGAGTCCCTAGACCAAAAATTAGCATGTTTTGAGCTTTAATTAGTGATTTGGAGAAAAAAAATCAGGATTTCATTGCCTAAGTTATGCATAAATGTAATCAATGAAAAACAATGTTTAGGAATCCCCCACTAAAATGATTTTCCTGGAGACAGATTATGTGTTAAAAAACCTCTTTATAGCAGCCACCTCTCTACAGTGTTTCTCAAAAAAAATTGTGCAAGTGAAAACTGCCCTCTTTGGCAATTAGAAAATACTCTTGTGACTCGATACTTACATCAATGTCAAGAGCATAGTCTAAGCTTTCAAATACCGATAGTTTTGTTCAAGTTGCTTATCTTAATCTTGAGATATGTTTATTTAAATAGGAAAGGGTGAAATCACAATTGTTCCACTTTTACTACAATCCCTTGTAAAAGTGACACAATTGTAATTCCACCCTTTTGATATTTACAAGATATCTTGAGATTAAAACAAGTAAATTGAACATTACAAATAGCATTTGAAAGCTAAGACTTTGCCCTTAACGTTGATGTAATCATCGTGCCACAAGGGTATTTTATAATTGCCAAAGAGGGCGCTTTTTACTTGCACAATTTTTTTAGACATGCTCCAGCAAGTCTCAAAAAATTATACAGTAAAAAGCGCCCTCTGTGACAGTTTAAAATACTCTTGTGACATAATGTTTACATCAATGTCAAGGTCAAGGTCTTAGTTTTTAATGCTGTTTAATTTATTCGAATTGCTTGTTTTGATCTCGAGATATCTTGTAAACAATAGAAGGGTGGAATCACAATTGTGTCACTTTTACAGGAAGAAGGCCTGATGCTATCACTGACTGTAGTAAAATTGGCACATTTGCGATTTTACCTTTTCGTTGTTAACTGAACATATCTCAGGATATAAACAAGCAAACTAAACAAAACAAATGGCATTTGCAAGCTAAGACTATGCCCTTGATGGTGATGTAAGCATCACGTCACAAAAATGATTTTCTCATTACCAAAAAGGGCGCTTTTGACTTGCACAATTATTTTTGAGACACACTGTATACAGGCCATATTTGTTGTCTCCCATGCATGGCCACTTGAAACAGGTTTTACAGTATTTTTAATTGTTGAAAAAAGTCAGTCTGCATTGTTCAAATTGCCTTACCTTTTGCAATTTTCTACTCTTTGATTGTAACAGGCAACTAGGCAGTTTCTGAGTGATCTCGTGAGGGGGTCCCTGGCCAAATCCTTCGGTAGTCGCACTGATCACAGGTAAGAATAGTGGAGTCAAGTTATGTGTGAATTGGTGTTTTTGTGGTGAGAAACTAAAGTTGTCAATTTAAAGACATAATTTAACAATGTTTTAAACATTATTTATTCTTGGCTGCTTATTGTCCATTTGAATATTGTTATACAACCAATAGACATCAAAGTTTTTCATTTTTTTTTCAGATGAATGTCTTCACTATTAAAGAATACTGACAGAGGTTTTTATCATTGTAATGACTAGAGTCAGTTTTTCTTACTCAACTCAACGTGAGAGTCACACTTAAAATGACTGACATGACTCAACTTTGCAATGCGACATCCATTTACTCAAGGACTGCTGAAGTTAGTATTTGTATACTTTGTTTTTCCTAATGGTACATATTTATAATCTCATTTAATATTGTTAATGTAACTGATAACATATTTGAGACTTGACTTGACTTAAGACACCATAGTAACATGACTCAAATCTAGTCAAGCTAAATAAAGACTTGGCTCAACTTGTAATTTTCCCCCACTCAGTCAAATCCTGACTCAATATCCTGCTGACTTGACTTGACTTAACTTTACTCAACTTGATTTGAGGTAAGTGCTTCATACCCTAAGGTTTACCATTTCTGAGAGAGTTAATAAATGTGTTTATTTCTAGGGGGTATGCAAGCATCTATTGGAATTCCCATAAGACCAACAATACTGCCCATAATTCTTTTATATCAATAATGGCAATTGCTATTTTCAGACTTCCAGATGAGATCTTGCCTGCCCACGTCCACCAATCAGCAGCAAGCATGCCGTCATGTGACTTCCTAACCACCAGCATCTCGGTGTGGTTGCCGTGACGACAGACGACAAGGAACCGCAGAGTCAAACCACGTCGGGCGACCCGTGATCCATGCATAGGCATTGACGTGATGAGTTTTGAAAGACACATTTTCAAAATCTGGGTACGCCAGACAAGAAACTCTACTCTATTACAGACTACTGTATGAAGCACAAAGCTACAAGAGCACACATGTAAAGGGTAATATCAGTAGAAAGCAAATCAAAAGCCCACATTTGAAATCCGAGGTCCCTGGACAAGATAATCTTCTTTATTGGAGATTACTGTATGAAGCACAAAAGGTAGAAGGGCAGAGATGTATGATATAACATCAGAAGTAAGCAAATTAAAAACCTGCATTTGAAATCTTGAGTTCCTTGGACAAGATAATCTTCTTTATTGGAGATTACTGCATGAAGCATGAAGGAGGAAGGGCAGAGATGTGAAGTGTATATCAGTAGAAGGCAAATTAAAAACCTGCATTTGAAATCTGAATTCTCTTGAGAAGATGCTCTCCTTTACATATTAGAGATTACTGTACGAAGCACAGAAATGTACGGTGTAACTGGGACAGAAAACAATTAAAAACCTGCAGTTCAAATCTGAGTTCCTCTGACAAGATTTCTCTACGAAGCACAAAGGTAAGAGCAGAGATGTAAGGTGTACATCAGTAAATACCAACTTGAAGACCTGTAGTTTCATGTTGTTGTTGTTGTTGTTGTTGACCAGATCCATAATGTCAACTTCTGCAGATTTCAGTTCAAAAACTGGTTTGTTAACAAGTGTTACAGGAAGTAGTGAAGCATGATGGGATATCATGAAATGTGATATGATTGTTTGAAACATGGTGTTACTGTTGTTGGAATAGTGGAGGATTATCCTTTTGATGGTTTAGTAATATTCTGTCGAGTAAAGAAACACTGACATCTTCTCTCCTACCCTTCCACACAACCCCTTCCTCAAACTGTCCCCTTACCTGTTTCTCTTGTCACTGATTTCTCAAGAGATGCTTCATTTCAGGATTTTTAAGAAAAAGAATGAAATGTCTAGGAAAATAACCGCAAGCCAGAAAAATGCGACATAAAAATTCTGAATGTTCTGCAGAATGTTGTCCAAAGGTATTCAAACATACCTTGATTTCTATTTTGTTGTTTGAAATAGTCAACACTTAAGCGCTTAAATTCTTATAACAATCCAATGAAATATATAAATGAAATAATAATGTAACAGATAAGAAACAATGAATTCTGAATTAGATATAAATTCCATCTTGAAAAAAGTGTTCCAGATAGGTTTTGAAAATGCTTTAATAAAATTAAACCCTAGAAAAGTCAGGGATCCTTGTGGATGATCCCCCTGTAGCCCCCATGGATGCTGGCCATAAAATTCAGGATTTTTTGTATCATCCTGTAGCATCACTGTGTCTCTACTCTTCTCCTAGCCCTTCTTTTTATAATCCCTGCTGTCCCACCGTCAACATCTTTCACCTACCCATCTTCATTACCCCACCCCTCCCCTTGGAATCCCCCTTCTTCCTCTCCCTCTTGCCATTTATATCCTCCCTTTTCCATTGTCATTCTTTCATAACCCCTGATCTCCCCACCTATATCACCACCTCCCACTCGCTCTCTTCCTCCTCAATCTCCCCTCTACCTCTCCCCTCACCCCACCCCCGTATCACATATTTCCCCACCCTTCTCCATTCCTGTCCTTTGATTCTATATGTGCTTTGTTAACCGATAGGCCCATATGTTGGCATGCTTCATTAGCACAAGTCTGCAAGTATAATAGTTATAGTGAATACTAGTACATAATCTATTTGTTAGTGTTTTACAGGTACATATGAGTACTAATCATGCCTCTGTGACTGTCAGCTAGCTAGCTTAAGAGAATTGAGAAAGATGGGTGCTCTGTGCTGTAATGGCAAAAAGGGGAGGCGTAGTGAAGTTAAAAACATATTTGGGCTTTGATTTGTCTGAATTAGAAGGGGAAAAACACAACTTCAGCAAAAGGAAACAGAGTTTAACAGGAGAGCATCTCTGATAAATTGGAGAATTTGCAACAGAAAACAGGAGAATGCTGGGAGGTTTGTGGGAAATGGCTCCAGAATGGGAGAGCTTGAGTCTCTGTGACCTATTACCTCTGCCAGTTTGATTGCTTTAATATTTATTTATTATTTTTTAACTAGTCATATTTTGCCAAATGTTGTGTCAGCTAGTGCAATTATATGCGATTGTCCAACTCCAACTTTCCCTTTTGATATCTGTGAAACAGGTGCATTAATGACTTATGAAAATTGGGATTGCAGCCAAAGTTTGGGGCAGGGGGAAAGGGGGGGCAAGGGGAGGGGAGGGCAAATGGAGAACAAATTACCAGTGTCACCCATTTGTCACCATAAAATCTGCTCATGGCATACTGATTCATCACTCGTCACTAATACTAAAAAAAGACACAACTACCTTGTATGAAAATGCATGACACACCCCTTATCGTTAATCCACTTTGGAAATTCCCATTTCACTGCTAAAATATGGTCACAATTTAGGTTTGTGTACATAAGTGGTGGAATACTTACATTTCAACGTTATCTATTCTACTTGCTGAACAGGTTTTCAGTAGATTATTTAACAAGTTAAACTAGTCAAACTATTCCTTTGGTACGTATTCACTTCATGCCAGGAAAAAAACAACTCATATTTTGTGGCTCACTTAGTTTTGGCATACAATATAACATGGTGATTAATTACGACTGTTTTTATACAATATAACACGGTGATTAATTACGACTGTTTTTATACAATAGTGTGTGTGTTTTAGCAAAAGTTCAATGACCTTTCTCACTCTCAGTATACACATACAATTGTTTTTCTGTCACTAACATGATTTCCCCAGTGCCAAATTGTCAAAGTTGTTAACAGTACCCAAAACACTATGAGTGGGACCGAACGTAGTGCTGGCATTTGCAGTACCCTCACTATTGCTTACCATCTTGAAATTAATGACATGCTGGGTTTGGAGGGGAAAAACACATTTTGAATAGTTGAATTTAAATGTCTGCAACCTATATCACAAATCTGTAGCTCAACCGATCAACATCAGACCTGAAAGTGCAAACTCAGAATTTCTGTCTGTGTTAGAATTGTATAAATATATCATACCGGAGAAATTAACTCTCTCAGTGTCACATTCAAAATATCACATGTAAAGTGTATGGAGGTTTGTTTCAATGGTACTGCGAGGGTTTTACCCTTAATTTCCTCATGTCCTAAGGCCACAGTGCTGCTGTGCTAATCCCCATTGTGCCAGCCCCTGATCCCCAGTGCGGGGGTTTATTTGGGTTCTGTACCATAGATAAGCAAATTTTGTGTGTAAACATGACATTTTCAAACAACCAAAAGCGTGATAACATGACATCGGCAAGCCACCAAAAGCGTGATAACATGACATTGGCAAGCCATCAAAAGTGTGATAATATGACATCGGCAAGCCACCAAAAGCGTGATAATATGACATCGGCAAGCCACCAAAAGGACCAGAAATCAGCTATCAGAAGTAAGTTAAATAGATAACTCATAGCTTCCCAGAATTTTCTTCACATTTTTCCAGTGCACTCTGTTTGATACCATCTGGTAACAGTTGAATATTTTTACAATCTAATAAGTTTGTATCTGTAATGTATCAACTACTGTCTTCACTAGTTTACATTTTCTCTTTGTATGATACATACTTTGTTCATGGCACATTTTTGGTAAAACCAAGTTATTTATAGAGTCATGTGATACAACGGTGTAGTATTACAAGTTCCAATTCCATTTCAATTCCCAACCTGTTGGATCCGGGAACCAGATGTGCTCTGTTTTAATTCTATGGGATTGTCAGAATCTCGGAGGCAGTGGGTAAACATCGATGTAACTTACAAAAGTAGGTGGATGCAGATAATTGTATTCATATATTGAGCAGAGCAAGGGAGTGTGACAGTCGGATATTAACGTTCATTGTCATTTGACAGAAAATGCTAAGGAGTGAAGGTGGGGAGGGGTTAGGGGGTCTGTCAGGATATTACCTGTGCCCCCATCCCCTTCCCTAAAAAGTGTTGGATCTTGATCCAATAGTATTGCTGTCTGAGAAAATGGACACTCTGAATTACCATTTTTTAAAACCAATTCTTGAATTCAAACCTTGGCAGTTTATTTTCAGATATTTCAGGCCTTGTTGTGGATAAAATAGCTCCTTTTTTCAGGCAATCTCGCAACTTTTTACTGGTATCTTGAAGGTACACTCTCAGTTTAATCATTGTTGTTTTGGAAGAAAACATGGAGGCTGCTTGAATTTGTTTTATATAATGCATTAACTCTTTTCAGTACAACATTCAGGATATCACATATGAAGTATGGAGTATATGGACTACAGTTGAAATGGTATTGAGAGGGTTAAACTATTTCGATATGAATGAATTCTGTAAATGATTGTGATTTTGACTAGGACGGAATGAACTGATTGTGTGATGAATTGTCAGAATTTGTGAATTGTAAGATAGCTCAATGAACTGCCTGAAAATAAGCAGAAAGAAAAAGAAATGTGTAGACTTTAAAAAAAAAATGGATTGTCATTTGTTTGAGTTGATTGAAAGGTATTTACGTAGAAGTAGAGACGGTTTTACTGTTGCACAGGCTAGGGTTAGGATTGGGATTGGGGTCGACTCCTTAGTCCCAAAGATTCAATTTTATGTGGTTTTTGGTATTGGGTTGTCACTCCCTTGAACTAAGCTGGTTAAACCACAATTTAAGGATTTGAGCAGAGACAAACATTTCAGCTGTGTTAAATTGTGAGTATAATCTGAACATGAATAGGTGTAGAGATCAGTAAACAAATATACCATGCACTGAGAGGCTCCAGTGGAAATTATGGATTCTGAGGTGACTGGCATAGCACTATTTTGAGGGGTGCAGCCCCGAAGAAAATAGTACTCTATGCCAGTCACCGAAGAGAATCCATAATTTCCACTAGGTCCTCGAAAAAAAGTGCATGGTATATTTGATTTATATCCTAGATCAAAAAATGAAAACATTGAAGTCTAAAAGTGATGATTGAACAAAGTAGGTCTGATTAAAATATGAACTCACTATTCACCATCAGTTGCTACTTAGGGCTACAATAATTTGAGCACAGTGCAGTGTTGCGATCTGCGCTGCATGAACATCGCACTGCGGTACGTGCATATACACTTCAAATACACGTCGCACGCACTGCTGCGGAGAGTCACGGAGCAGTGGCCTGTGACGTCACTATTTCTGTATAGCGGAAATTATACCGATATCGTGACGTCACGATTCTGGGATGTCTATCTTTTGGCAGAGCTCGGTTGGTGGTGAAACTTTTCTATGTCACGTGAGCCAACCTTGGCCAATCACTACAAGGATATTTTTTTTTCTAGGATATAATGTGTCATAGACCCAATATCCCCCATTCCCCACCCCCCCCCAAACGTTGTGTCTCTATCCAACCTGTTTACTTCTAAAGCTTGTCCAATTGTTGACCGTACTGTATCTATTGTAGCATATCGGGACAACTCCCTCGGGGATGACTCCCACCTGACAACTCCCCCAGAGGACATCTCCCCCAGAGAATTACTCCCCCAAGGACAACTCAGATTTTTACAACTGGAATCATTATTGAACTCTGGTGGAGGAGTTTTCCTTTGGGGAGAAGTCCACTGGGGGGAGATGTCTTCTGAGGAGCTGTCTTCTATGGGAGATGTCCCAGGGGGAGCTTGTCCTCAATGGGAGTTGTTTTTGGGGGGGAGTTGTCAGGAGGGAGTCATCCCGGGGGAGTTGTCCTCGGGGAAGTTGTCATAGAAACAAATGTCATTGTAGATTGCCAACATAGGGTTAGCAGTATTCCGTTTTCTAAAAACCTCAAAGTTTGTGTGTGTTGTTCTAAAAGTCAAATCTGTGTTAACTCACTAAAACAGGGAACTGTGGCATGCACAATGTATTGTTGATAAACCTAATTGCAATACTAACCTGTAACAAACAGCTTTAACATGTAACACATGATTTTTCCTTCTAATCTGGTTATTTCGTATTCTATTTTTCCATTTTATTGGTACTGTATTTTTTTTTAGTATCAAAAGCTTGTTTTCTATGGATTTCTGCGTTTTCCGTTTTCTACTTAATTTATATGATTTTTCCCATTTTCCATACTTCAGAAAAAACATGTATTACAGCCCTACCTGATTACATCTAAATTCATAAATGTCAAACTTATCATTGCACTGTATTTATTGTTAACAAATTTATTCATCAAAATGGTGTTTTGATGAATTTATTTGTTCAAATTTGGTCTGCTTGAAAAGCTACTTTGTTAATCATTGTCTATTAATATTTGATGTAAAAAGGGGGATGTGTTCTCAATTTCCAAAACCCCTTGTTCATGGCTTGAATGAAAAAGATGAAATGTCTGTTACATTGGATATATGATTGTCATACAGCAATATGTATAGCTTAAATGATTTTAGCTACAGAATCTGCTAAAAATCCTCAAACCTATATCTAGATGATATGTCTACACTTGCTAAAGTAGGTATTAAAGGTTAGATTTTCATACATTGCATAGTTTAATGTATGCCCCCACTTTATGACTTGATTTGGTGTTATGTTATTTATCTAATATTTAAGATATTGGGTACGTAATTTTTGAGAGGTAACTTCGAAATGGAGAATTGGAGTATTGTTAGTCGTTTATAAATGCCAGTGAAAGAAACTAACCTATATTTCTATTTACGTATTGGTAAACGTCCTGTGCTTGCATTTATGAAAGATATTGTCCTCTAGATGAGAATTAAATCCACACATGTTGTTTGGTAAAAGTTTTTGTCAAAGTGTATTTGTTGGTGTTATGTTTTTCTCGTGTGGATGAATACATGTGACGTGATTGTATGCTGTGCCAATGTGTGTGTGTGTGTATGTGCTGTCTCTGTAGTGATGTGCTGAGGAATGTGTGATGTGTGTGTATGTGTATGGTTGTGTTCGGTGTGTATGTGTTGCTTGTGCGTGTGTATCTGTGTGGTTGTGTGTGTGTGTGGTGTGTGTGATGATGTGCGTGTTTGTGTGTGTGTCTGTGTGTGTGTGCTTGTAGGTGGTGGTGTGATGTGTGTTTGTGGATGAGTTAGGTGTATGTGTATGTATGTATGTGTGTGTGTGTGTGTGTGTGTGTGTGTGTGTGTATGTGTGTGTGTGTGTAACATTCATATACATATACAATCAATTTACAACCACTGTGCAATGTTCCTTCATATTTATATTTTCCTGACGTGCCCGTTGGGAAGGGGCCTCTCCCTTTTTTGTGGAGTCGTAGTTCACCCCTGAACAACAAGCAATGACGAATTCCATATAGCAGAAAAATCCAGTGACTTCTGTCAGTGGAGATTATTAATATAATCATTCGCAGATAGATCTAGTATACAGAGCTGTAATAGCTCTGAGAGTATACCACAGACGTACTATAGGTTCACCTATAGTACGTCTGTGGAGTATACAAGCAATAGCGCCATCTACGTACAGGCCACAACGATAATCGCATCATCCAGTTTGGGCCACTTTTAGTTCCGTGGTTTGGGCAGGGGAAGCCCCGTTTCCATCTTGTCATTGTTTTGGCATCAAATACAGTGTATGACTCAGAAACTTGGAATGTGAACATAAAAGGAAAGGGGATCGTGAGAGGAACTGAAAGAGCCATGATACGGAAAATGTGTTGGGTGAAACGGTGCGATAGAAAGAATACAAGTGAGCTCATGAAAAATTGGGACTGGAAGACTTAAAGACGATTCTAAACCGAAACTTTACTCCTAATGGCAGTTAAAAATTAACAGTTGGTCTGAATAGCGCAGTGATATAGCTTTATAGAGTTGGGGATACATGTCATTGTCTACTACTAGTAGTTGTACAATATCGCATTTCATATATAACAAACTAGTGACGACACTTGAACAAAGCGCATGTAAGTTCATTTCGCTGAAATATGAATAGCCTATTTAAGTGGAAGTGATCAAGAGAAGTGGGTTAAGATGGATGGGTCATGTATTAAGAAGGGAAGATGATGAATTGATGAGGTTATATAAGGGGAGGGGGAAACAAAGGACTACGTGGAAAGAAATAACAAGGAGAGAAAGAGGGAGGGTTGGGCTATTTAGGAGAGGATGCACAGGACAAGAGATAGTGGAGGACGCGAAAGTCAGTCGACCCTCGTAAGAGGAAAGATGCTGACTTAAATAAACGATGATGATGATGATGATGATGATGATGATGATGATGATGATGATGATGATGATGATGGTGATGATGACTATGATGATAATTATCATGATGATGGTGATTATGGTGGCGATGATGGTGGTGATGATGACAATGATGACGATAATGATGTAACGTGACGTTACCTAGTCTATATGCCGTCCTAAGTTTTTATATTTTTCAGTTGGCATCTTGTCGACATCATGTGCGTCTTGGCACGTCCTGGGGACTGTTTCATGAAAGTTGTCATCTCTAACAAGCTGTCAGACTCTGACAGTTACCATAGTAACAGTCAGTGCACAGTGCTTCTCAACCAATCAAAACCAAGGATTTTCCTGAATCGAACTCGCCGGATTATAAGTTTTGGAAATAGTCGACAATTTTATGCCATCTTGACGTGTCTTATTGGAAGAAATTGACCACGCACCTTCAAGATGTTGTCACGTACTTCATGGCAGAGCAGTCTTGTAACTGAAAGAGTCACCCTGTTGCCGCCCTGTTGAATTAAAACGAAAATAAATGAATGAATAAATAAATAAATAAATAAATAAATAAATAAATAAATAAATAAATAAAAAATAACTTAATAAATAAAATAAAATAAAATAAAATAAATATGATAAATAAAAACATAGAAAGATAAATAAATAAATAAATAAATAAATAAATAAATAAATAAAAAATAAGTAGAAAA